>VYZR01024385.1:34855-45788 GCA_013400675.1 Oxylabes madagascariensis
TCTCTTTTTTTTTTTTTCTTTTTTTTTTTTTTTTTTTTTTTTTTTATCCTGGCCTTTTTTTTTTAAAGGAAATCTGGGCTTATGGCAGGCCCAGATAAGGGAAGCTGCGTGAATCTCAGTCAGGCACTCTCTCTATCATTCCCCAACATCAATCAGTGCACTTCCTCTGAGATACACTTTCACACAGATAAAGAGCACCATCACACTCAGCACTTGAGCACAAGAAAAAAAACACCACAAGGACGCATAATTAGCATAAACAGCAAATTTCCTCTATTTGGGATGGAGTTTTGGGCCTGCAGCCCACAGGGGGATGTGAGGGAAGGGCATGCGAACAGCTGCATTTGAGACCCCATGCAAGCCGAGATGCCCTTCAAGACAGCACGACAGCAACATGCCAGCACTGCTGCATCCTCTCGGCGAGTGGCCCTCGCCTCTGCCAACAACAATGACCTTGGCAGAGCCTGCCTGCAGCAATCTGCAAATTAGGTACAACAATCTTTTTCTTCATTGGCCATTGGGTTTGCACTCAGTAACGAGCCTGGGTGAGGGAGGCACCAAACAAGCCCAACCCAACACAAATATCCCCCAAGACTACACAAGCTGCAGAAGATAACAAGGACTTTGCACTCACTGGGGGCTGAAAGTGCACTCCTCCTCCAGCTGCCAGTGCCAGAGCACGGTGGTGGGCGGTGGGACGGCGTAGACAGTGCAGGTAAGCGCTTGTGTCGAGCCGTACTTGTAGGAGTCCACAGGGGCCATCAGCGCATTCTCACCGATCTGGGGGGGCACTGCAGGAGAGAGCAGCAGGTCACAGCTCCTGCTGAAGGCTCCCCAGCGTGCATGCATTAGTCCCATGGTGACCAATTCACACCATGCCCCAACACAAGTGCAACACAGAGCATCTCCAAGGACGTGTGGGGAAGCAGTGAACCTGCCCAACACTTTGAGGATCAGGATACTTAGAATCTCCTACAAAATCCCCCTTCAATACTCCATGGTTTAAAATGCAGTTCCTGGACTCTCACTACCATTCCCAGCCATTAAATGCACATTATTCCCCTGGCCTGATCCCACTGCATGTAGCCTTGCTGCCCTTTCCAAGATCTGCTGTCTTCAAAGCATAGGCTGTTTCCTGGGGAGCAGAAAGGAGGAGGTAGGGGAGGAGGAGGAGGGTTGTAGAGGGCAGGGCAGAAGAGGAGGGATAGCCTGTGTGGGGCAGGAAGGATGGGTGAGGCGGGACAGGGCCAGGATGGAGCAGGATGGAGGAGGACTCCAGCACCACAGCCAGCAAGAAGGGCAGGAAAAGAGCAGGACACAGAGGCAAAGAATAATATACAGAAAAAAACCAAACCAAAACAAAAAACCCCACCCCACACAAAGTATCATCAGAACACCAACACCCAGAGTCTGCAGCCTCTTGACCTCTCTTAGAGCTGCAAAAGACCGGTCACCTCTGCCCTCCCAGGGCTGAGGTTCAAGGGCTGCTCTTCTTCAGTACTTAAATTTTCATAGGTATGAGAAGAATTAAGCCTAAGGAAGGTAATATACCACATCCACACATGAAAGAAAGGTGCCTCTGTTACCCCACTTACCGTTTACCAGCAGGGTAAATGTATGTCTTTTCTGCATCTTGTTAATGGGGTTTGTAAGGACAACTGTGTAATTCCCTGCATCCTTTTCAGTTGCTTCAGTGATTGTTAATGCATAGCCAAGTTTAACTGTATGATTTACGTTGATGGCTTTTCCATTTTTATACCTGAAGAAAATACAGGGCGCTTTGAATATTTAATGATTTGCTTTAATTAAGAATAGCTCATTTTTTCAAACACATTATATCCCTGTTCTTACCATTTAGCTTCTGGTGGAGGATATCCTTTAAACTTGACAGGAATTTTGACTGTATCACCTAGCCTTGTCTCAACTACATTCTCCATTTTTTCCAGGTGAATAAAAGGACTTTCTGGGGGGGGAGAAAAAAAAGGAAGTAAATTAAATGGTCTTTTCTCATGGACCAAAGCAAAAGTGCTTTCCATTTGGGTTGGCACCTAACAAGATGACAAATTGAAGTTAGTGACAGGACCATGGGTCATTGGTAAGGCACAGCTGGCTCCAAACGGGGCTCTGGAGAGATGCCACCATGAAAACCTAATCCTTTCCTTCACACAGAGGAACAGACCAGTTCCCTCAGAGAGGAGCTCTGGAAAGCAGAGACAAGACTCAGCTCTCAGGATAGTGTGCCAACTGTCAGACCTGTATATACATATATATATACATATCATAAAGCTCTCTCAATTTACCCATTCCAGAAAATTAGATTATTCAAAACTACAGTGTGATAAAGTTAAATACTCTCAGACTATTCTCAAGTATGTATTTGAACCACTACAGTCACAGAGTACTTTGGAATTATTTACATTACTTGTTATAAGTTATAAACTTGCATTCAGACATAAGACAGTGATTAGCCTTTTGACTAAATTAGCCTCTTGACTAAGATTTAGAATGGCTTAGACCTAGTATCTGGTATACTCAGTATAGCACAGGATTTAATTTTGGCTCCTGAAGGGCAGAACAGAAAGAACACAGGAGAAAATTCAGTATATCTTGAATCACTATGCCCACAATAAGTTTGAAAGATTTTTGTTTCATTTTAAAAGTGCCATTAATATTCTGGCCCCTGAAATCAGATCTCAGGAAAACCAGTCACCTTCAAGATATAAAACTCTTTGTCTGACTTGGTGATTAAAAATGAGCCATTCTCACGCTGGTAATTTTTTTTCTATAAGTAAGTTAGCGGAGCTGGGGCTGTGCCCAAGAGGGGGTCGAGAAAAGGCTGTAGGATGTGGCCTTGTACTTGTCTATTCACTTAGCCAAAGCTGTTTCCTTTGCATCATTTCCGTACAACCAAAACTCCATTTGATTCATCTATTCATAATGCGAAAGCTGAAAGTTTTATTTTCTTAGCTTCGTTCATGCTGACCCCAGACTCTTGTGTCACAGAGCCACCAAGATCTAGCTTAAGTTCACCAAGAGTGAGAACAGGCAGCCCTTGTACAAAGCCACCTACACAAATTTAGTTTTACAGAACCTTAAGGAGGTCAATGCAGAAGAGGGTCAGAGGCTTACATCAGTTTATTTTACTGCCCACTTTCTGGTGGGATCCTACAGCTTTCAGTAAAATACAGCATCCTTTAAAGTCTTATTATTAACTAAGGCTGTGGTATAAAAATAATCCCATATTAGTTGTATGAGAAATACTGTAGCTGCAGTTTGGTTCATTTCTGTCATTTGATTCATCATCGAGATGCCTTCTGCATCCCAGTAATTAATCCCAAATCTCAAACAACCAACAAAACTGAAGTGGAAAATGTCATACCATGGATAACGAAGTAACTGCTGTTTTTCATGTTCATACGACCACTGGATGCTGCACAAGTATATCGGCCTTTGTCGCTTAAGGACACACTGTCAATGGTAAGGGTGCTCACAAACTTCTTTATTTCTCCTGCAGTAGTTTTTACATCCCTAATAGTGGCACGTTTTTCCTGTAATAGACAAAAGACAGAGATGTTTGGAAATGACATTGTTATCCTTTCTTGTCACCTTTTGCATACTTGTATATACCAGAAATTTCATTGTGTATTATCATCTTATTTCTCAATGTTTTAAAGGGGGAAGTGACATTATACCTAAATAAACCGAATAGCTCTGTGATGAAGGCACCTGTAAGTTCATACGACTTTACCTTGATGGAAGGGTAGTCCCATTTAAAATCGATTCCCACATTCAGCTCTGTCCTTACAGTGCAATTGAGAACAAGTTTTTCTCCCACTGCCAGCTCTACTTGGTCGTGTGGGTTCATTGTCAGGTCATAAATTCGGTAGCCTAGAAAAAGAAAAAGGCGCACATGAAACATGGGGGTAAGAAGAGGTTTGTTTACAGTACTCAACACCAAATTTCCCAGGTGAATTCACCAAAACTCCCACCAAAACCCCAGCTACAAAAAAGCCCCTTGATGCCCCAGTGCAGAAAGATAATGGGTGTACAAAGGAGCCTGGAGAGAAGTGATGTGCCTGACCTGAGGACTTCCCAGCTGAGACCCATGTCAGACAGTGACACAGCAGGATGTGTGCACTTGATCAGAGCCCCTCCAGCAGCGGGAGCAAGCAAGAGACAGTGACTCACACAGTTCCTCTGCCTCAAACACCTTTTTCTTATCCTTGTAAGACCTAAACCTAAGGGAAATATATACCCATTCCCAGCAGTAAGCAGGGACTTTATAGAGAATAACAGTGGGGCATTAGCAAAATTATCCAAAGTTTACTTTGTGCAGTAAAATATTTCAAAACAGAATATTCTGAATGCAGGAATTCTACAGATGCGTTGAAATTCCTCCAAATCAGAGTGAGGACTTGTGAATTTGGCGGAGAAGTAAAAGCCTTCTGCACAGAATAAAGAGGGAAGGGCTGCTATGCCTTCCTGACAAGCCAGGAGAGACTGCCTTGGTGCCATTTGGATAATTGAAATGGTCACTGTGTCCTCAGCTGAAAGAGAAATAGCTGCTGAATTTCAGCTCAGGCTTAAGCCTCCACAGAATTATTACATTATTTCTGGGGTTTGATGAACATCTGACAAAATATACCAGGAAAGCATAAAACCCTGTGAGAGTCGAGACACGGGTCTTTAGGGAGACAACACAACCCAGCTCATAGTGAGACCTTCAGATCCACCCTTCCCTTGGTACCCCCTCCGTGCAATTTCTTTTCATCTGCTGCTGATGGATGCTTGCCTCTCATTTCCTTCAACTGTAACTGACATTGTGGGTAAGTGATTTTAGGAAAAAGGTTTGCATTGTCAGGAGAAAAAAAATTTAAATCCCTGGCATCAGTATAAAACACTAAAAATAGAAGCACTTATCCCAGCGATCAACCAGAATGAACACAATACATTGCATTTAAAAGAAAAGTGATATAAATCGCAACATCCATTTCGCATTAGCTGTATTGTCAGTATTGAATAACCTAGTGTCCAACCAAATGTAATTGGTTCAGTATGCTGTAGAAAGCAAAAGAACATTGGATATAGAGAAATAAAAATCTTTGTCTTACCTACAACTGCAACTATGTATATCACAGACTGGTAGCTTTCATCATCTATTTTAGCTTCGCAGAAGACCATGCCTGCATAGTTGATTAAATGACTGGGTATAGTGAAGCCTTTTTTATTATCCCACGAAATGGATTTACCATCAGGAACAAATATCTTTTCTGGATATTTCTGTTTGGAATATTGATAAAACACATAGTCAGATTTCAAAAATCAAACAACCCTGAATTGTCATCTCCAGCATTTTCCACAACTGCAGGGCCCCCATTTTAACAGCCTAGCTTAGGGAGTTAGTACACACTTTGAGAGTGCAATGCCATAGATGAGTACGCGTATAGCACTCATCTTGTAATCACAGACTATAAAACTCACAACGACGGAAAGAAGTTTTTAAGAAATGTATTTATACTTCAAACAACATATTTATGCCACAGTGATTTCAATTAACTCTTGAAAAAGTAACAGGCTTTTTCCTTACCGCATGTAGAGATACATTGAGATTTGATACGGTTCCAAGGCACGGCACTACCACAGTTTTATTCTTAGTGATGTACACAATGCCAAGCTGATCACTAACTGAGGTCACAAATGGCGATCTGTAATCTAGAGTAATATTCAATTGGTAAGTGGGTACTATTCATCACATGATTACAGAAAAATAATTTCCGGTTTTCTTCTTTTCCTGTCTATTTTTTCACAAGTCAGTTTTATTATTTTCCATGTCATAAAGCACTGAAATAATGAGACTAAATAGGGGAGGTACATGTTTTTATAGACACTCGAACCCCCTAGATTCAGAATATCATTATTCTCAAAACAGTTATCAGCAGCAGAATGCACTTTGGAGAATGGCTTCCTGCTACAGCCGTCCTTTTGCTGACAAAAAACTGATTTACCCTAGTGTGACTTTCCTTGCATAAGTATTACAGGAAATATCAGTTAAAAGTTCTGACATGTTACACTGACTTCCTTGATGGCAGCATCCTTTTCAAAGTCAGATGAAAATATTAAAAAATAGGTCCATGATAATATAAAGCAAGCTAAGTTATGTACCTAATTACATCTCATTTCTCAAAATGGTAACTACAAGTTAACAATAAAGAGGAAACAGGATGCATATGGAAATGAGCGTGAAGCCATCAGTGCAAAAAGGCAGATGCCTCAATGAGTGCACTTATTGAAGCTGAGTGCATAACTGGAGGCTTTGCAGTGTCTGCGACACTCAGCTGCACTGCTGCCAACACAACTGACAGCCCGAGTTTGAAAACTGAGCTCTTACAGCCTACATAAATTTTACCACCAGAGCCAGCAAATGTATGGAAGTTGATGTTTTGGGGTTTGGGTGGTTTTTGGGTTTTTTTTAATGGTATCAGTACAAATCGTACATGGGATCGGATCTGTAATTTTTAACAAATATAAAATCTCTGTAATCCTCTCTCATATGAAACACCTGCTGAGGTCAGTAATAGCTCTGAATTCATGAGGACAGGCTCAGAGCCCAGGAGAGATATGTATGCTAAATTCTGGAAGAACAGGAACAGCAGACCATGCACTGCATATGGCAGGTCAGTTCAGAATTATAGGTACAAAAGCTTTTGTGTTGATGGCAACTAGCATACCTGAACTTAATTACTCGACATGAAAACAAGAAAAATGTTTCATGGGATCAAAAATTCTAGAATTAATAAATTTTAGCATCTAAACTGTTTTAAGACACTTGATATTCCTTTTTTTCTCTTGATGCTTGGGGAAGAGACACCTGAGAGCTGTGTGAGCACTTACCTTGAACATAAACATAAATGGTTGTAGCGGCCTGGTTGTCCCTGTAAAGGCACTTGTAGTCCCCTGTGTCATTGCCAATGACTTTGCTCAGAGTAAGTGTCTTGCAGTAGGGGCCATCACTGCAATCTGTCACGGAGATACGCCTCTCAGCATTGCTCTGCTTGCTTGGCCATGACCACTCCAGTGGTCTCTGACCGCTGGGAAAGCAAATGTTAGAGGAGAAGACACTTGTGATAGGAACCCCAGCCCCGCCAGTCTCTGTGGCTGTGGACAGGGATGGGCTTCACCCCGTCACAGAGAGAGAGTCAAACCATGTAGGACAAATTCACACACAACCTACTGGTAACAGCTACAAGGAAGCTACTTGAGATTTACATTCTGCTGAATCTAAGTGACAAAGCACCCAAAAGAGAGCATTGAGAGTACGGATGACCAGCAGGATCCACAAGGACACAGCCAACGCTTCCTACTCCCAGCCACCCTTCACTCCCCAGCTCTCTCTTTCTCCAACCCTCCCACAAAATTTCTAAAACTTGTCAGGGAAAAGCGAGGCAGAAGGCACAAAGGGAGTGGAGAGAAAAAAGGAGGCATGACAGGAGAGAGATCACATAATGTGGAATTCTGTACAAAACTCACTACATAAATTACCAATCATCAAAATCATGATGAACAGACTTGTCCTTCCTTACCTGCAAGTAATATTTAGTGTGTTGTTTGCCATTATTGTGAAGACATCTTTTTGGATGCTAAGGGTTGGCTGATCCAGAGAAATAAATAAACCTGCAAAAACATGTATGAAATCCTTCAAATAAACCCAATAAACAAAGCAAACACTACTCAATCAGAAAAGTATTATATACAGGAATATGCAGCAGAGTTCAAGTGGACACTTTCACATCACCTATTTAGCAGCAAAGGGTAAATCATGATTTTTCACACATCCCAAAAAGTTCAAAAATTCTGTCATAACAGGAAGCAAAGGCAGATGGTCAGGAGCTAGCTGCAGAGCACTACAATTCAGCCAGCCAGGGTGGAGTTCCTGTTTTCTTGCATTGCCAACTTCAAGGTCTAACAAGAGGATGTGGGACATTGAAACGAAGTGAACCTTCATCTGATGATCTCACTCCCTCGGGGATTACGAACTTTTCTTATAATAAATTGAATATACTTCTTTGAGACTACTGATCAATGAATATGCAAAGAAACTGTTTTATAGTTTGTCACAAATTTGAGATCCCATGAAGTTACTTTGTGCCATGATTTTCTAAGTTTATCTCTCTCCTCCTAAGCAGTTAGGCAAAACTGTGTTACTACCGGACTATCGGCACGACGGCTTCCATCGCACCCACCCGGAGCTACCGGCGCTTGTGAGGGCTGTGATCTGGGTGCCAGTGCTTGCTCTGAGGCACCAGCCCAGCTTGTGCAACATTCGGGAGTACCACAGGGAGAGATTTTCAGTCCGCCCTAGCTGCAGCCATCACTTTCAGGAATCCCGCCCCACCGGCCCGAGCCGCAGCCCCAACCGTGACAGCTCGGCCGGCTTCGACGGACAACAAGAAAGCGTAGCCAGACCGGGACATTCCCTATTTCGCTAGCATTTCCCGGTGCTCTAATCACTTGCATTCCGAGCAGGTTCTTCGCTGATGACAGGTTTCCCGCGTTTGGCTCCAGGGACATTTCGCTCTCGGAAACGACAGCTGATGCTGGAGCCAAGCGAGCAGGACACCGTGCCACGGCAGGCAGCCCTCTCCGACGGGCCAGCACCAGCCGGCCGGACAGGAGAGGCCAAGAGGACCGGACAGGAGGGGCCAGCCAGCCCGCAGCCACGGGCGTCCCGTCCCACCCGGAGGCTCGCACTGTCTCATCCGTTCAAGCATCCTCCACTAACCCATAGGAAAGCCGCACCCGCGCCCTTCGCGGCACCCGGGCATCCCCTCGCCCCCTCTCCCCGCGGGGCGGCCGGACCCCGGCGGCTCCCCGACAGCCCGAACCCGGGGCTGCGGGGCTCCCCGAGGGCTTACCGGGAGCCAGGCACAGCAGGACCGCCAGCAGCCGCGCCGCGCCGAGCTCCATCCCGTGGGCGCGGGGCTGCGGGGCGCGGAGCGAACCCTCTGCCCGACGGCAGCCGCGCCTCGTCCAGCCGAACCGAACCGAGGCNGGCGAGCGGCGCCGCCCCTCTTGTGCCCGGGGCGGGGCCCGGGGCCGAACCCCCGCCCTCCCCGGCACGATCCCGCCCCCCGCCGCGGCCCCAGGGCCCCCGCCGGGATGCTCCCCGTCGGAGGGGCAGCGGGAGCTCTCCTTCTTCCCTGCTCGGCGGCAGGAGGGACTCAGCAGTAAAATTCTGCGTCGTCTGGCGCTTCATCGTGCTTTTTTGGGGTTTCTTAAAATCTGCCCAACAGAAAAGATCCCAAAGGCCAGCCATATGAGGTACTGTCAGTGAGACACAGCCATGTTCCTGCTGGCAGCGACTGTACCCCCGGGTTTGAAGTGTCTGGCAGCATCAGTGCTGAGTTCACAACGTGGAGTCCCCTAACTACATGTTAACCCCTAACCACCCTAAATAGTCTCATCCCAGCTAATGGGATCCAACTAGTGCCTGCCACAGCTGTCCTTCCCACCCGTCAGCATTCACATCCTGCTCTCTGTGGGATGCTCCCCATGGCAGTAGCCTCTCACACCGAGTGTTGGATTTTCTTAACAAAAATGAACCCCCCGATCGGAACTATACCTTTTAATCAAAATTATTAACTAGTGGCTGTTAAAGAGAAGTTGTGAGGTAGTCCTTTGGGAAAAAAAAACAGATGGTGGATGACAGATGTGTTATCCATACACACAATATAAAGCCTCTGGGGGAGATAGATCAGTAAAGAGAGGTATGTAGATACACAGGTAGACAATCAGGTAGACAGAAACACACAGCTGTGTATGTAACTATGCATGCATATATGTGTGTGTGCCTCTACATGCTACCTTTTCCTCTTTCCCTGCAAATCGGCATGGGAGCTTGTCCACAAATGACTAAGTTAATGAGGCAGTGATTTTATTTTGCATGCAATGCAATTCCAGCTGTTTTGCTGTACCGGGAGAAGAGTGTAATTTCCTTTGAAACTGCACCCCTGTTGCTCACAGAAAGATACAGGGAATGAGAGAAGCCAAAGTTTTCCTAGAGATCAAATACAATCCATGAAAAGTCAAATGAAACTCGTGATTCAAGTGGCAGCAAGTCAGCACCACGCAAATAAAAACTGCGCTTGCTATTCTTATGAATATTGGCAGCCCTCATTAGTACCCCCACCTCCATCATACTGTAGGTCAGGTCGTTGGTATTGCTGAGTGGTTTGGGGAACTGCGGCAGTGAGTTCAACTACTGACCTTGCTGAAAGTAGGCTGCATGGAAGGTTTCTGTGCTAGTGACAGATACTTAGTGAAAACCAAAGGTACCTAATACTAAAAAAGCCAATTTTGGTAACTTTATTTGTAGCAGTGCTGGTTTTATTGGGTTTGACTACAAAGAGAAAAAAATTTCATAAGGGTTGGATGACCTGCAAGAAGCCTCAAAACCTGCCTCAAAGCAGTTTACGTAGCCAACAAAGAAAATTAAATTATAGGAATAAGTTAAAAACTACTTACATGAGATTGTTATAGGATTCGTAGAAAACGGTAAAATCGCTGGCAACTCACTTTAATGCTTTCTGCATTCCTATGTGAGCTTCCAAAATGCAGCTGTAGAAAATATGCCCCTATATTGATTTTAACAAGTAACTTTTCTAAAATTTAGTCAGATGATGTGCAGCTACAGCTTACTGCAATACCACTTGGGCTCTGTTTTCATGAACAGTCATTGCTATTAAGCGAGTGGTTTGGAGGGCTGTTTTCATTGTTGAAAATTATTGTGGTGCCTGAGCTTTATGGAAACAAATACCTACTGTTTGCCCTAAGCACATCTAAGCCAAGATAGATGAATGCTAGCCCTCTACAGGCCCTTTGGCATTTGCCATGTCCCCTGCCTCCTTCTCCCCTGCAGCATCCTGAGGAAGGGAAG
>VYZR01024387.1:0-10851 GCA_013400675.1 Oxylabes madagascariensis
GCTGTTTCAAATCCTGAAGGGCAAACCCCTCTGTGGCTGAAGAATGAGGTCCTTTGGGGCAGCAAAATGAGCCACAGAACTGTGCTGAAGGTTTTTTTTCCCCTGAGGATAAAGCAGCTGCTGTGTCTGACAGTGAGGATGGATTGGTGGTTGTAAAAATCCTGTCTGTGCCTATGGTATTTATGAAAAAGTTGTATGTTTTAGCAAAAATCTGAGTAGGAACGACTTCAGCTTTGAAAGTCTCTATTAACACGGACTACTTGACCCCTAAAGGTTGCCTTATAATCTCTACAACAAATCCTCGGAAGTATAAATGTCTGGATATTAAAATTAACCTCCAGTGGTTTTCTTGGTGCCATGGCTGTGTCCAGAAGGCTGGTGTACCAGGCTTTGTGTAAAGCTGCAGGACAGGGATAAGAAAGGGATTTCTGGTGACAGATTTTATGTGTCAGAAGAGCAGAACTGCTTTTATTTAAATATCAATTGGTCTATAAAATACCTGCATAGGAGGGACCAGTATTTGATGGGACAAGGATGCATATCAGAAAGAAAGGTACCTTCTAGCAGTGTGGAAAAGAGAATTTTTCATTCCCTGCTCACTTCTGCCTTCCTTAGGTACTTTTCACACAAATACTGTGAGATCCTGTAATTTTTTAGCCTCTCAATATCCTGAGTACGGTTCCTGGATTATTTCACCACTGGCTTGAGCTAGATCAGTTTCTCCTCAGCTGTCCTGTCCAGAAATGCTTCTGTTTCGCACCAAACCCACTGGGCAAGAGGAAGCCAGGTTTTATTTATGAAATACATTGTTTATGTACCTGAAACTTTTTTTCCCCCTTGTGTTTGGTGCCTAATTGGTAAAGGCACATTATGTTTGGGCAGGGTACTGTGGAAAAAGGGGAAAAAAGGCAAGGAAAGCAAATGGAGAGCTCCTAGGTGGAGTTGTTACGGTAAATACAGAAATTTTACACAATCAAAGTTTTGTTGAGACACGTGTAAATGGTGATTAGGCTTTTAATTGGGGAGGAAGAGGTTTTTTGCCTTAGCAGAGCAGATGGAGTCTTCTGTTGATACTACTGCAGTGGCATTTGTGCTGCATTGAATCAACCTGCATCATTTTAACACATAATTTCCTGTTTGATAAAGAGTTGCACTCAGAAGAAATCAATCTTCAGAGACCTCTCTGGCTTCACAAAATCTCTATCCTAATGTAATCCCCTGGTTTTCTGTACTCTTATGGGGTTTGGCATCCCTCCCATGCTACCTGGCCTCAATAACCTCATCCAGGCAATAGGATCTTGCCTTTCTGCCAGGCGATTTTAGAAGGAATGATCCTGCAGTAAGTGCTTGCATGCTGGTTTTTCACCTAGAAATGTCCCTCTTCAGTCTCTCAGCATCCCCAAAATCATAGAACAGCCCAGGCTGGAAGGCACCTCAAAATATGAATAATCTGTTCCTGATCTGGTCCAGCCTTGCTTTGGAAAAAGGGAGCATAGGTGAGGTGATAGAATCATAAAATCATCGTTATCCAGCATCCTGTCTAATTGCATCTTTTAAACCTCCAGTGACACAACTCTGGGAAGGCTGTTCCAGTGGGTGATGGTTCTTACTGTAAAAGTTACCTTAAATAATGTTCAGGAGGGGAAAATATAACCACTGGAAGGGCTTTGGTTAGGCCAGGCAATAGAAAGTTCTCTAAAAGCTGATCTTCCCAGAGCACTCCTTTGAGACAGGATTGGGACTTTCTCCACAGCCCTTGATGTGGTGCCTCATCAGCTCCCAGCCTGATTTTATTATTACTCCTGTTATGAACATCCCTATGAGAAAACAACTGTATCTTGGGTGTGCTGCATCATGAAAAAAAAACTTCCAGAACAAATGATTCTGTTTGCTTTTTTGTTTAAAATTGTTTTGTTTGGAGATGTTGGAAATTGCTGCCTTTTCAGACAGAGCTTCCCTTGGATGAGCAGTGACTGCTCTCCCAACTAAGCCTTTTCCTGGTGAATACCAAAGTTGTACTGATGCTGTTTTCAAACTGCTCGAGAAATAAAACCACTCCATAAGGGATGTGCAATCTAAATTTCCTCTGCCAATTTGTTCCCTGCCTTTTCAGCTGTAGGATGTGAAGGCTTCATTGTTTTCAGCCACGTGTTGGAGGTTTTTGCATAACAACTGTTCAGTCACAAACTGGAATTACTTTGAGCCAAAGGAGTGATGTTGTGTGGTGTTCTGTGTATTGTCATTGTTTATTGCTGAGACTATTATTTAATTGAATGCTGTCTGTGGCACACTGGGCTCTGAAGTAAAGGAGCATCGAGGTACAGAACCCTTTCTCTGCCAGTGTTTTATTCTTTACTGTTCCTTAGTTAAGATATCAAACAGTTTTTCATTCAAATCTCTCAGATTTTCCCCAAAAGCAGTAAGATTAACCCTCATCCCGTGGAACTTTGTACATCCCAAATTACAGAAACATGGGGTAGCATTCTAAAATATTTATTCTGTAGCTTGTTTTACTGGTAGTAACAGAAAGCAGAAGAAATTGAATCTTTCACGGTTTCTGTGCTGGGTTCTCTCAGGAGAATTGACTGTATCAAGTGTTACTACACTTTCTAAAACTTTTTTTTTTTAGCTCTGTCATTGTGAAAAATGAGTATTTTTGCAGAAACCCACCAGCCAGGCTCCTGCCAGTCTGACCAGCCACATTTCTGTACTCTTTTATTGTTCCAGAGATTGTCTGAAGTTAACATCCAGGTAACAGCTGGATTTATTTCAAGAGCTGGATTCCCTGCCAGTTTGTAAGTGATTTGTTCTGCATACACAGAGATGTCTCAATTTCTCATCTGGAAAACCAGGAATGGAATAAATACCACACATCCAAGTGACAGTCGTATCCAAACTATAGGTACCCCATGCAAATGCATGGGGTAAATAAATACCTTTGTGAATTCTTGGCCAGTGATGAGATTTCTTTGCTGCTGTTTACAGTAATAATTCTGTCACTCCTGATTCCTGCTGGCCTGACATTTATTATTAATTTGAGTGTACCTGTTGGAACCTCTTTAACCCTTGTGTTCTTGGCCCTCTCACGGTTGGCCTCATCTGTAAAAGGAGCTGGCCATGGGAGGAGGATCTGCTCATCCACACCACGATGCACAGCAAAGCTCTGCTTGAAAAGCAGTTTTGGAGGCAGAAATGCAGCCAAGTGACTTGAATCTCTGAGATCATTTACCCAGGTTTGTTTCCACATAGGGGCTTTTGCCCTACAGCAAACTCTAAGTCTCATGGTGGCAGCAGGATAAAGGAAAAAAAAAATGCTATTATCTTTCTCATCAACTTGTCTTGATTGTCTGGAGTATTGATTTTGCACTGTTCATGGCAGGAAGCTGTTAAAGAACCAGTGCAGCCAGGGTTGGAAGGGATGTTTCTTGCCCTAAGATGCTTTGAGAATGCTCTTCTGGATTTATTTTCCCTCCTGGGTGCTGCAGGGCTGTTCTGCATCTGTAGTGCTGCCATCTCAGTTCAGACAGGATTCTGCAGCAGGATCTTAAACGACAGAATGGCTCTGTTTGGAAGGGACCTTAAAAATCATCCAATCCCACCCCCTGCCATAGGCAGGGACACCTTCCACCATCCCAGGTTGCTCAGAGCCCCATCCAACCTGGCCTTGGGCACTTCCAGGGATCCAGGGACAGCCACAGCTGCTCTGGGAACCTGTTCCAGTGCTTCACAGAGAAGAATTTCTTCTTAATACTGAACCTAACCCTACTTTCTTTGAGTTTAGAGCCATTACCCCTTGTCCTGTCACTACATACCCTTAAAAAAAGTCCCTTTCCAGCTCTCCTGCACAGCTGATGGTGGCTGAAATGTTGGATCACTCATCCAAAGAGCCCAAGCTCACTGTTGCTAAATCCCCAATATCTGAGCAGAAAGTGTCCTGGAGATTTCAGTGTCACCCCCAGAGTAAGAATTCCACCAACATTTGGGGTGTAATACCCTTGTATTCCTGCTTTATCCAGGAGCTGTGTTGGCCAGTTGCGGTGCCTGGTTAGTTGCTGACACTCCTGGAAAGCTGATTATTGGATGCAATGTAGAGCAGCTGATATGAAAAGCAAGAAAAACTACTGGGTTTGGAGGTTGATTTCACTTAGAGCCAAGTTTTTCAGCCCTAATATCTTTGCTGTCACTTGAGTGCTTTCCTGTGTTTTTTCTGTTTACTTGCAGGTTTTGATTCTAGAAGGTTTGCAAGGTGTCCCAGAAGTGTAGCAAAAAAAAAGNAGCTGTGTTGGCCAGTTGCGGTGCCTGGTTAGTTGCTGACACTCCTGGAAAGCTGATTATTGGATGCAATGTAGAGCAGCTGATATGAAAAGCAAGAAAAACTACTGGGTTTGGAGGTTGATTTCACTTAGAGCCAAGTTTTTCAGCCCTAATATTTTTGCTGTCACTTGAGTGCTTTCCTGTGTTTTTTTCTGTTTACTTGCAGGTTTTGATTCTAGAAGGTTTGCAAGGTGTCCCAGAAGTGTAGCAAAAAAAAAAGAAAAAAGAAGAAAAATTTTTTTATAAACAAGAAAAAAAAAAAAGTTTTTTAAAAAAAAGTAGTAATGGCAGAATGAGGAGTTAAAATTAGGAGAAACAAGTGATGCTCATTTTTTACAGATTCCCACCCTTCTCCTGCCCACCTGAGCCTTAGGTTCCTGCTGTGATGGGTGATGGAAGCTCAAGGAAGGAGGCAGCACAAGCTCTGGCTCGTGTGCCAGAGTTGTGGCGTCAGGATTGACGTGCAGGGTGTTGTTAAGGAGAGCAGACAGCAGCCAGCCCTGCCAGCCTTCCCCTCAAGCCACGTGCTCATCTCAGTGCCTCTCCCAGCACAGCTTTGTACAGAGCTCAGGGGAACCTCGGAGTCTCCAGGATCAATCTCAGAATCCTTCTAGGCTGGAAAAGACCTCTGAGATCAAGTCCAAACTGATCCCCACCTTGTCACCCAGCACTGAGTGCCACCTCCAGCCCTTCCTTGGACACCTCCAGGGATGGGCACTCCAAACCTCCCTGGGCAGCTCTTCCAGTGCCTGACCACCCTTTCTGTGAGGGAATTCTTCCTGATGTCCGACCTGACCCTCCCCTGGCACAGCTTGAGGCCTCTTGTCCTGTTCCTGGTTATCACAGAATGGTTTGGGTTGGAAGGGACCTTAAAGCCCATCCAGTGCCACCCCTGCCATGGGCAGGGACATCTTCCACTGCTCCAAGCCCCAATGTCCAACCTGGCCTTGGACACTTCCAGGGATCCAGGGGCAGCCACAGCTTCCTCCCCACCCTTGCAGGAAAGAATTCCTTCCTAATAACTAAACTAAACCAACCCTCTTTCAGTTTGCACCCATTCCCCCTTCTCCTGTTACTCCAATTCCTCATGAATTGTCCCTCTCTGGCTTCCCTGTAGCCCTTTCAGGCACTGGAAGCTGCTCTGAGGTCTCCACACAACCTTCTCTTCCCCAGGCTGAACAGCCCCAACATTCTCAGCATCAAGAAAGGGATTCAAAACTGGGGGGGGAAAGGGGGGCCTGAGGGCCAACGAGGCGCATTGGAAGTACAGCTGAAAAATTCGTGAGAGAACACAAGCTCGGGCGGCTGTGCTGAACTGGTGGCAGGCTGCAGGGCTGGTCACTGATCAGTGAATTACTGCACAGAATCTGCGTTCTGTTTCCCTCTGTGCAGGGAGCAGCGTTGCTGTGTGCTCGGTGTGCGAATTCACCATAAATTAAACTTGGAGGTTTGCGTTCACACGCTCGCTGTGCTGCTATGTGCAGCAACACGCAGAAAGCAAGCAGGGAGATGCCCAAGTGATAAGAGAATGGAGAAGGCCCACCTTTCATGGCTTTTGGGAATTGTGGAAGCGAGGCTGTGAGCAGAGTTTTCTCCAGGGTGATTGTCCTTTCTCACGCACAGGACAAACCTCTGCGATGCCTGCACGCAAGGCAGGCACAGGGGAGTTGTCAAGGGGGTGACACTGGAGTAAAAGGGGGCTTCACAATAAAAATAAACCCTTTTTATAAAATCAAATCAGCTCATTACAGGAAAGGGTGGGGAAGTACTAACCCTAGATCCTTGCTCTGCCAAGGGAGATACAAATGAATGACTCTCTGGCTGGTAGATGAAAAATAACAAATAAACTGCATGCTCATGCTCCTTTTCCCTTCTCTCCACACCAATGCCCTGACCCTAATCAGAGCTTTCAAAGGAATAAATACCCTTGTCTGAGTGACAGAGAGATGGCACTTGTGCCCTCGTTAGAGAGTAAAATTCAGGATTGCTGAGCTGCCAATGTGGGTGCATAGGTTGGGGGTGTTTGGGCAGCAGTGGGTTCTTTTGGGGGCTGTGTGACTTTAAAAGTAAAGAATAACTGCTTCATTGCCCACCTGTGAAGTCCACGCTGGTGCAAACAGATTTTTGCTGAAGAGACTGGAATCAGTGACAAAGCACCATTTTTATGGATGAAAAAAAAAAAAGGGAGAAAATCTTCTATTGCATAACCAAAGAGAAAAATTGGAAACTTTGTCCTGAAGGCAAATGCACCTATTTCTCATTCACTCTCCTCCCTTTTTCACTACTTTTTTTCCCATGAAATACATGCAAATCCCAACACGCACTAAGTTTTCCTCCAGGCATGATATAGTTGTGTGGTTATTTAAGAAGTGGGTTGAATAGAGATACGAGGTGTTCCCAGCTTGGAAAAGAGTGCTCTGTTTACTGCTGTTGTTTTAAAGTCATGCACTGACTGACATTACTATCTACAAATGCTCCTGAGAGCATTCGTAGGTAGTAAAGGGAATAGCTGTCATTCTAATTACACAAAACACACATTTCCTTCTTGATTTACTTTGTCTTCTCACAGTACAGCCACTGTTTCTGAGTCTGCCTACTTGGAAAGGCGTCTAAAAATTAAGTTGTAAGCATTTTATCAAAATGAAGAGTGGTTTAAGGAGTAATTCAAGTAGAGCAAGAACTTGCTGTTATCAATTAATGCTTGAAAGAAATCAAAAATTCTGGTTGCACAGGACACTTTATCAGCCTGGAAGCAGCAAATCAATGTGTGTGGTCTGTGCGTGGCTGCAAATCCTTCCAGAATCCTTCCAGAATCCTTCCAGCTCTCCATTGCCTTTAGAGGTGCCTGTGTTTGGGGTGAAGAATACTGCAAATAGCGGGGTTGAGCCTAAACTCACAGAAGGACAAACAGAAGGATTAGAGGGTGGGTGGGGTGTAGAGAGAGGAGGAGAGATTTGTGGGTGTTCAGGTGGGATGTGGAGACAAGGAAAGGGGATTTGAGAGGTTCAGGTGGGATGTGGAGACAAGGAAAGGGCAATGTGGGTGTTCAGGTGGGATGTGGAGACCAGGAGAGGGGATGTGAGAGGTTCAGGTGGGACGTGGAGACAAGGAAAGGGCAATGTGGGAGGTTCAAATAAAATACAAAAGCCAGGAAGGGGATGAGAGAGGTTCAGGTGGGATGTTGGGAGAAGGAAGTGGGATGTGAGTGTTCAGGTGGCATGTACAGACAAGGGGAGGCTGTGCCATTATGGACAGGAGGATTTCAAAGTGTCTCCCACAGTTTTCCCTCTGGTGGTTTTTGCCTCGGGTGGTTGGGATATTGTGGATACTGGCGTTGGTCAATTAGAATAATTATAACTTGAGATATTCTGTTCCAGTGGTATTAATACCGTGGCTGGAAGAACTTTAATAAAGTTACTTGACCACGGATTATTTAATGTGCAGCATAAACACCACTCTTCCTGCCTTTCCCTCTGTCTTTAGGGATGCCAGGATTTCCTGTTTCAGGGAAAAGGTTGGCTGTAGAAGTTTGGATGGAACTGTTCCAATGTGAGGAGAGTCCCACTTGGAACACCAGACCATCATTTCCCTGGGAAGCCTTGCAGTATTTCACTTTCTGGTGGGGGAACCCTTCCAGAGGGGCATTTTTAGTTGCTGGAAGTACAGGGAGTACCAAGCCAGTCGTGTGGATGGTGCCTGTTTAACACCATGGAGTTGGCACAGCGATTCCTGCACGTTTTCCCACTTTCCCACTCAGGTTTTTTTTCAGCCCGGAATTCTGTCAGCACCCACTTTTTTTAATCAGTGGGATCAGCACGAGCATCAGGGAAGACACAGCCAGGCTTTTACACTGATGCTTGAGGCTACTGGGCAGAGTTTGTCTTCCAGATCTGTATGAGAAAGTGAAGAACCTCCTCCCAGCTGCTTGTTGCCATCCTCCTGCCGAAGTCTGCCACTGACGGAGATCATCAGCTGATCTGCTCAGAGGCTCCTGGAACCCTGAAAACTAATCCAGAGTGCTGGGAATAAAGCAAGTCAGGGAGGGAGTGGTTCTCAGAGCAGCTGATCTGGCAGATCTTTTGAGCTCGTAACGCAGGGAAGAGGAGGGAGGTGGAAAAACCACGGAGAATGGGCCAGGAGAGTTTTTTAATGAATTTTGCTGCTGTTTTATCTGTTCAGAGTAACAAAAAAACCCAGTGGAACTGTTTCTCATTGGTTTACATTCCTGTGGCTTCCTTTATGCAAGCATACATCCAGTTGAGCAGAAAACTGATTTCTCTCTAAATCATTCCCCTGCAAGAATCGGCTTTCAGCTGCAAATCCCCTTTCTTTCCTTTCCATCAATTTTCTCATCAATTTAGCAGCTGTGCCAATTGCAGAGCTGCATCCTGAGAAGAAGAGGAAAATGGAACCAGCCCTGTTCAGCGGGATTCCACTCTGGTGTCGGTGACTGAAATTGCACTCCTGGTAATGGTTGCTTTGGCTTTCTGTGTGGAAAGAGGTTTTACAGCCCTGCCACGGAGTTCAATTGTAAGAATGGCACCCTCAGCAGATGTTTGGGATGGTGATCCTAGGACTCTTACCGTGTGGTTGTAATGAAAACGTTACAACTTGTGGCTTCTGGTAAGGTGTAAATGCAAAATATGGCCTTAGATACTTAAAATAAGGTATACAGTAATTAAAAAAAAAAACAAAAACAAAACAAAAAAACCCCACAAAAAAACAAATAACAAACCAAAAAAACGTCCATGTCATTGAGGAGACTGTAATCTTGGCTACTATTTTTACAAGAGAAACTCACAGAAATGTAATACAACTAAAACTTTTAGGCAATGGCCCCAGGAAGCAAATTTAAGAACAATGGATTGATGCTGCCACGTGTGTATGGAAAGAATGCTGCTTTGTAGGGGAATGCATGGAGGAATTTTGCCATCACACTGGGGAGCACTTGAAGGAGCACCTGCAGCTGGGAAGAGCAGGTCATTCCTACCTCACCTTTCACACAGATCCTCTGGGAGGATATTCCAAGACTAGAAGGCAATTCTGCCTTCAGTCTACCTGGTAAATAACACTGACTTTCAGTTTACCTGCACCCGAGCTTTGCTAAGCCCCACCTGCATGAAGCCCTTCACCAAGGCCTTATACCTGCTTTTATTCCTTCATTCCTGGTTATCCTGGATTTTTGTTTGTGTTGACAGCTATTACTAACGTGGAAAGAGAGTGAAGAGGTGATGTCATGAGAACTTCTGCTGATGTTTTCTTTTCTAAGATCAGGGCCTCAGCAGGTGCAGATTTTAACAAATTGTTTTTAATGGCAGAGTTTTCTTCCCTTTCAGGGATAAGAATTTTAAGTTAAAATTAGGATTTGTATGAATCTTTACAGAAAAAGGGGAACTTTTATTGTTTCTATGGTGTTTTGCTTAATACACTGGTGTTATCATGATGGCTATTGTATTTTACAGTTTTTGAATAGTATTAAATGTACTCAGAAAGCAAAAAAATCCGATTCTGCAGAAAATTACAGGCAGACTGTGTGGATGTAATAGCAATAATACACCAGACTTTTTAATATAGCTGGTTTGGCTCTCCTGTATCCTGCTCTTTATTCTTAACACTGTAATCAAGTGTAATTACAGGTGTAGACATTTTAATTAAAGGTGAATGAGTTTTAATTAAAGGTGAAAAAAGTAGAATTGGCCCAACATTAACAATGTCTCTGTGACCTAAGCTGAAGGGTGTCCTAGCACATACTTAAGAAAATACTGATTTTTACAAAATTTTCCTACTGAATCTATGAAGTGCCTTTGTGAAGAAAGTTGTGCTTCAAGGTGCAAAGCACTCAGGTGTTGCTGCATTTGTGGGACAGCGGGAGTTTTTCTCAGTGTTTACCACTGAGATTCGCAAGTTTTATTTGGTGCATTATCAGTAGATAGCAATTAGCAGCTTCTCTGCTAAGGCTACTCACAGAGTATGAAGTTAGCACACTTAGGAGGAGTTTGTTGGCGGAATTGTGATGTGAAACACGAGATATTGGCATTTTCTTTTCCTTTCCCAACTGCAGCATTCTTTGGATTTGGCTCACAACGGGGAGTTCTTGCTCAGTCCCACAACGCGTCCCACTATCTCTGTAACACGAGATTATCAAGGTAGCAAAGGCAAAAATGAAAACCACTGGAACTGATCACCCAGAGAGAGTGTGGAGCTCCCTCCCTGGGGATATTCCAGGTCTGTCTGGACACAATCCTGTGCCCTGTGCTCTGGAATTGCCCTTCTGGAGCAGGGAGATGGCATCAGATGAGCCACTGTGGTCCCTCCCAACCTGACCCACTCCCTGATTCTTGCATAACATTCGTGACCTTGGATTCAGGTTTTCTTTCTTGGGACTAAAATAATGTTTTTTGACAAAGATGCAACTTCTCCTGCGTTTTAAAAGCATATGTGGAAAGCTTTCATACACCCAGTTCAATGTTAAACTTGTCGTTTGTAGCCAGATCTAGAGTTTTTATTGTTGGTCTGAAAAAAAGGGCAACAAAATCT
>VYZR01024402.1:0-12601 GCA_013400675.1 Oxylabes madagascariensis
CGGGGCCTCCTCTGGACTCGCTCTGCTTTGCTTTATCCCTCATTAGTTTCTTTTTAATTGGTAGATTTCACTGTCCATGCTTTCTGATGTTGTTCAGTGGGAGTGTAAATATATCCAAAACGAGCCTTTGACATTCAAGCAGTTTAATGGAGCAGTTTTAGAGCAACAAATTTGCTGGAGGTTTCTCTGTAACATAACAGAAATGCTTTTAGTGTAGTGTTAGTGGAGATAATTTAATTCCAAATAATTTCATTGCCAGGTTTATTTTTAAAGCATTGCTCACATGAGTAAACATTTATAGGCTAGAACCTGGAATAGCCATAAATGACTAAGCTAATCCAGTTCCATGCATTGTGAAGAGCTAATAAATACCTTCCAAGAGGATGCAAATGTTAATATCCAGAATTTTATAATGCATTTTTACTGCATATGAGTTGGACTTGCGGGGAACATGGAATTTCTTCATCAGCCCAGTCTAGCTCAGACATTCATCTTTAATGGTGTATTGTTATCAGCACAGGTTGTGTCTTCTGGTATTTAGTGGCTGGGAATAAACAGAACTGCAAGAAAAAATCATTTATTAAAAAATGTATATTCTCTTTAGGTGTGAAGTTGAAAACAGATATCAGGGAAATCCACTTAAAGGAACGTGTTACTGTGAGTACCCTTGGGATTTTGTTTGGAGATAAAATATGTGCTTGAAGTTTAAAATACCTTATTTAAGACTTGTTTTAGTTGCCTCAGCATGTGTTTAAAATATGGAGGATTAAGGAAGGGACTAAAAAATAGCTCTAAAAACCTTCACTTTTCTCAAATACATTGTTTAAAGAGAATAAAAATACTTTTTTTGATAAGGTCCATGTGATGATTGGATCTTTTGAACAATGTTTTGAATGTTTTTCATGTGACTGAGATGAAATCTGGTCTTTTGGAGAGCACTCTAAACTATATTCTTAACAGGTAGAAAACCAAAGAATGTCCTTAAAATTTTTATAAATGCAAAATACTGTTTATTTTAAATTCTGGTCCATATTAGAATGGATTTCAAAATTGCCACGTTTCCTCTGAAATGAGCAGTTGGGTTCCCATGCAGTTCCAGAAGATCCTTTGCCAAGATTCAGATTACCTAATGGAAACTTTCCAGCTTCTATTTGCAAGTATTAGCAATCAGCAGCCTGGCAGGCATGGAGGGATGGAATCTTAAATTACGTAAAGTCTCCAATAGTGGTTTTTGTCCAGCACAGAAACGATCAACTGGCTGGTTTTGGCTTCTTTGAATTCTGCTTGTGTGGCCAAACAAGGGCACTGCTGGCTTCTTATGGCATCTCTGTGTAAGAATGAGCAAATTCCTTGCTGAAATGGCAGGGATGGTGAAATGGGCAAAAAGCGGGGACAGGTAAAACTTTCCAGCTCTTAGAGAAAGAGCCTTGTCCTGTCCAGATGCAGTCTTGCTTGGTTTCATTCCCTGGCGTTTCTTTGTGCTGTGATCGGATTGGCATCAGCAGCTTGTCTGACTTGTATCAGTCCAACGAGGGGTTACCAGGATGCAGGAAGAGAAAAACAGCACCTGGTGTATCAATTCCTGTTTATTACTGCTTGGAATATCTCTGCATGGCCTCAGGAATATGCACAAGTCACAATAGTGTGCTTTAATGGAAGGGTACTGAGATGGGTGAGTGGCTGTGGATTTTACACCAGCCTGGGTGCATGAGAGCAGGGAAGGACAGACAGACAGACCAAAGGCTGCTCCTGGCGTGCCTGGGTGGGATGAGTCCTGGGGCAGGATGGCAGCTGGGTTCACACCAACCAGCTGCTCTGTAGAACCTCTCCCAGGAAAATCTGCTGATGTCCAGAAACCTGGAATGGGGGATGATTGTCCAATTCCAAGTGGGCATTACACAGCTATTGAATTTTTCTGCTATTCCTTTAGATCACAGAGGTATTGCAGGCTGGAAAAGTAAATCTTTTGGCATGTTTTTTACAGTGTATAGGTAGGGATATTGATTTAGATCAAGGCTGGAGGCTGTTGCCTGGTAAGTATATAAGCCACCTCTCTTCCCCCTCTAGGCTCAGCTCCCAGAGTTTTTTATTCCTTATGTGGGATCATATGTAGGTTGGAATAATTTGTAGCAGTGTCATGACAGTGTCATGTCCTGGTTGTCCCAAGAAACCCTTCAGTGACATCATGTCTTCCTTTTTAGAAGTTATTTTATTCCAGGAGATGGGATAACTGTCTCCCTGCGTTCCTTACAGATACTCTTCTCATCGACTATCAGTTCACCTTCAGCCTTTCCCAGGAGGATGATCGCTATTACACAGCAATCAACTTTGTAGCAACACCTGAAGAGGTACACTTTCTATTTTGCCTTTTAACTTTGTCCTCTGTCTTCTCTTGGCCCTGGAGGCAATGAATTGTTACAGTTCTGTGGGTCTTCAGGTGTAGTCTTGTGACATGGAAGGTGTCTCCTGCTCCATGGAGCAACCAGAGCATTTTGACCTTGGCTTGGCTGTGCAGTCCCAAATCATCACAGGAAAATTTCTTAAGGAAACACAGTTGATTCTTTCCAGTTGTTGGAACAACCTCTGAGCTATTCCAGTTTTTTTAAAATCACAGAACAGTTTGGGTTGGAAGCGGTCATAAAGCTCATCCTGCTCCAAATTCCCCTGCCATGGGCAGGGACACCTCCCACTGTCCCAGGTGAATCCAAGCCCCAGTGTCCAACCTGGCCATGGGCACTGCCAGGGATGCAGGGCAGCCACAGCTGCTCTGGGCACCCTGTGCCAGGGCCTGCCCACCCTCCCAGGGAACAATTCCTGCCCAAAATCCCATCCAGCCCTGCCCTCTGGCAGTGGGAAGCCATTCCCTGTGTCCTGGCATTCCAGGCTCTTGTCCAAAGTCCCTCACCAACTCTCTCAGGGCCCCTTTAGGCACTTCTTAGGCCCTTCTCTTCTGCAGACTGAGCAATCCCATCTCTCTCAGCCTGTCTCCAGAGCAGAGCTGCTTTGCTTGTTTTCACTTTTTTGACTTTCACTTGTTTTGACTTTTGTCTCAGTTCTTCCTGTGAAATTCTGTTCTATGACTTCTTTAGCCTTTGTTACATTTTCCGTGAGGAAGAGAACGCGTCTTTCAGAAAATATTGTGTATAGTTTTTAGCTTGATGTGTTTTCTTTATGTAAGTAACAAATTTCAAGATAAATTTTTTGTAGCAATGATTTCCTAGGAAACAGTGCAGTAAAGTCACTTATCCTAAAAACTGGGTTTCTTTTTTGTTTCTTCCTTTAGCAAAACAGAGACTTGGACATGTTCATCAATGCATCTAAAAACTTCAACCTCAACATTACTTGGTCCACAAGTTTTGCAGGTAAATTGAGGATGATCTAAGTAACTCAAGAGCTTCTTTCATTTATCAGTTTCTGAAAAAGGCAAAATTAATTGGGAAAACTTGGAGGGTTTTTAACTTATGTGCTTTTTGCATAGTCTTCTTAAATTGTCAGGCTGAGGGGAGAAGTGAAATGTTTAAAAAACATATGTTTTCAACTTTAATAGTGTATTTTGTAAACATTAAAAGAGCAATTTTGATTTTTAACAATGCAGCATCTTGGCACACAGTGATTTTGATAATGCAGTACAGCTTAACATAGTCGGTTTTGAATGAATAGTTAATTTTTTAAAATTAGAATTTAGGATGGTTTGCCCTTTTGTTGGTTTTCTTAAATACACATTGAAATATCTTTTCTGGCTACTTCTTACAACAGCTGGCACACAGGCTGGGGAGGAAATTCCAGTTGTTTCCAGAACCAATATAAAAGAATACAAGGACAGTTTCTCCAATGAGAAATTTGATTTCCGCAACAACCCGAACATCACGTTCTTTGTTTACGTCAGCAATTTCACCTGGCCCATAAAAATACAGGTAAGAGCTGCTAATATATGTCAAATTGTTTAAAGGTCCTTTTTTATTTCTCTCAAGAACTGTGGCAGTTTGCTGTGCTTGGAGTTGTCCAAGCTGAGCCAGCCTGGTGTAATCCCAGAGCAGAGAGAGTTTGATGTTCCTGGATAAGAGGAAGGAGGTGTGAGGCATCTTCTGATATTGCCTCAGCCCAGTGGATCTGAAGATGTGCTTTGAAATAGAGAGACACTCCGTTAATAACAGGGCTGTGCTTGACGAAGTGTCTGCCTTCAAATGTGCAGATGCTGATGTTGTAGAAAAAGACTGATAAAGCTAAAAATGAAGCCTGGAAGAGCAGACAGGAGAAATGCTTTAGTAGCTCTTTAGTGCCTGACTCTCAAAAGGCACAGCTCAAGGGCCACCCCCTTTCTCCTGCTGCTGCCTCAGGCTGGTGGCTCGTGCAGCTCATCCTTTCCCTTTATTCAGGCTAGGTGGTTGAGAGGCAGTGCCTTGGGCACCAGGCTGGCTGTGGTGGTGAGGCTGCTGCAGGAAAAGCAGTGGATGAAGCTTGGTGGTCATAAAATCAGACAGAATCACTCTGTGATTGCAATCCCAGATTCTGCAGCTGCTGAGGCAGCTCACAATTCAGAGCAGCCTCAGCCAGGTCAAGTATTAACTCACGGTGTGCTCAGAGTGATGTGGGTGTTTGAAGGACAGAATCCTTGGAGGTTTGGAACAGAGATCGTGGAATGGTTTGGGTTTGATGGGACTTCAAAGATGATCTCGTTCCACCTGCTGCCATGGGCAGGGACAGCTTTCACTAGCCCAGCTTGCTCCAAGCCCTGTCCAACCTTGAACACTTAGAGGGATGGGGCAGCCACAGATCTCAAATAAAGCTCAAATAAATATTTGAATTCTGCCTTATTTAAGAAGCTTGGTCAAATATGAGAACCCAAAATTTTCCATCCTCACCCTTGTCCATCCGAGTATTTTGTGAAAGCTGACACTTCACGGTAATGTTCTTGGTATTTCAAAATGTATCGGTCAGGCAAACTCACTCTTTCAACAAAAATAATGCACAGGATAATACTGAGCAAGAAAATGAGATCCACCTGGAAACAAGGTCCTTAAGCTATAGTGATATTTTTCTTGAATTTTTAAAAAAGTATTAGGAATACTTGTGAAATGTCTTTATCACTTTCTCCTAAAGACTGGTTTTAATTACTTGGGAAACTTTGTTTTGGTGATTGCAGACTGAAGATTTGGCAGGTTGGCTTTGAGCTCTTTTTAATATCACTTGCAGTTTTGGTAATCGGTTTAGAGCTGGAGAGTTTTTGCTTCATAAACTGGTAAAGTCTTGGTTTGTTTTCAAGTCCTAATTTTTAAATATGGAGGAGTTGATGAGCTGCAATGTAAAATCTTTGTCATTGGATACTCAAGTAGCAAGTCACAAACCTCATTTTCATGAATACTACTTGTCGCAGGAGAAGTAGCATCTGTGTACAAAAGTGAGCACTTGTGCAATGATTTATTTAAATATTTGAGCTCTTTCATCAAGTTCATAATCGCAGGAGTCAGGAAAAAAGTTAATCCTTTTTTTTTAATGTTATGGGCTATTTTGGTTGATGCTTGATTTTCTGTAATCAGTGCTGGACTGTAGCTTACCCTGATTTATTTCTTTGTTATTTACTGCTGCAGAACTGTATGTTAAGGATACAGCTGATTGGTTTTTCTCTTGCCTTTCCTTACAGCATCCCCTCTTCCCTTCCCCTACTGGTTTCCTTTACTTGTATGGCTGAAACATCTCTTGCTGCTTTGTTTTCATGTGCTGAGCAATGGCACAGCTTGACTTCAGTAGTTCTTATTTTATCTCTCTATTTCTTGCTGGCTTTAAAGACATTGCTAATGAATCCTTTCCTCTCCTTAATACAAAGTTTCTTTAATTGATCCTCATGTCCCTTTCAAGGTTAGCTCTTAGGATGCAGCTTTCAAATAATTTTGCATCTTTGACCTGAGAGAAATATNGAAACATCTCTTGCTGCTTTGTTTTCATGTGCTGAGCAATGGCACAGCTTGACTTCAGTAGTTCTTATTTTATCTCTCTATTTCTTGCTGGCTTTAAAGACATTGCTAATGAATCCTTTCCTCTCCTTAATACAAAGTTTCTTTAATTGATCCTCATGTCCCTTTCAAGGTTAGCTCTTAGGATGCAGCTTTCAAATAATTTTGCATCTTTGACCTGAGAGAAATATTTAGATGGCAGCTTTCCCATTCCTGATTGCCGTAGTCCACTTGATTTTACTGTTTGATTTCATTTCTCACAGTTAAAGAGTGAACTTTGATTCTCTTACAACACTTGACCTCTCTTTAGCCTTAATTTAATGTAAATGTGCTTGTATGTACTCAATCCAAGTTGATGTTATATCACCACCTCTTCTTAATGTCTTTATTACTTGCCAAAACAAAGTCTAAAATAGCATCAGCTCTTATTCATTGAGACACAGTTTTTGTGAAGAAGTCTGGCAGTGACCAGCAATCTGTGGTCCATAGAATTTCTGTTTCCTCTTCAGTGCAAAGCTGAAAACCAGGACTCACCATGTCCTTTCAGGTCTTGTGCAATCTGCTGTGATGGATTGAGCTTCCCTCAGTTACAATCTGTGTTCCTACCTGTCCTTTCCATGCCCCATTTTTTTTTCATTTTTGTGAAGTCATGGCTCTCTGTAGTCTGTGTTCGAAATGATAAAACAGAAGCTAAATCATGGTACAGGTTTTTGGGACAAAAATTTTTTTGGACAGATGCCCAGAGAAGCTGTGGCTGCTCCATCCTTGGAAGTATTTGAGGCCACGTCAAACAGGATGGGGCTTGGAGCAACCTGGTCTAGTGGAAGGTGTCCTTGCCCATGTCAGGGGCTTGGATTGAGATGAGCTTTAAGATCCCTTCCAACCCACCTCATTCTCTGATTCTGTGATTTTAGGACTTCTTGGCTGTCAGTCCTTGACTCTTCCCATGCTACATGCTTCTCTGGAGTAGTTTTTATTCAGAGCTTTCCTTCTCTCATTTGGTTTTCCAAGGGGTTCATCTCTGACTTCACCGCAGAAAAGTTCTGTGTTGTTGGAATCAGTCCTTCAGGGCAAACTGGCTCATTAATTAAAAGTCCATGTTGCAGTATGGGTAGGATGCAAACTGTTCTCTTATCTCCTAGCTTGTCTCCCTCAGTACTCCTCATTGCACCTCCACTATTAAACTGTCACGCAGCTACAGAACATGTTCCAGTTTCCCTTTGGAAATTACACTGATTTGAATGGAGTGTGTCAAAGTCAGGAAAACTCTGCTCCTGCCAAGCTGGAAATTATTCTGTCCTCATGTGTGTGCATCACCTGGCAGCTCATGCGTATGTTTGGGCTTCTCCTGGGCAGTGCAGCATGTCCAAATCATATTTTTAGGAGTTTATTCTTTGTTTGACTATCTTGGTAAACTGTCATTGTGCATACACTCACTTGTCCTAGCTTATTTTCAATTTCAATACAACAGATGTATTTAAACATGAGTGTTTATGTCTATACAAAACCCTGCAACAGAAAACTTTATAAATGTAGTTTCTACTGCAAAACAATTCTACAATCACCTTTATTTTTTTTGTTTTCTAAGTATTACAAACTTTATCTTCAAGTCCTTTATTGAAATCTGTCTCTTACTCATTCTCTCTCCTTGCCTGTTAAAATCTGCACTTGGAAGGTGTAAATGCTCCTCTCTGTAAGAGGTGGCTGTGTCCCTGCCAGTGCTCAGTTCTGGCTCTTCTTTACCCGTCTTCCTCCCCCTCTTTTCCAAACCACTTCAGTTCATTTCTTTTTTGAAGTGTATTGGTTTAGGATGTCTTTCCCTGCCTGGTTAATGACTTAAAATGATTATTCAGTAAAAGAACTAAAGCAGCAAAATGCAGAAAACCTTTAAAATACAGCAATCCTCTTCCTAATTCCTCCTTTCTGAACAGTTCCATGCATGAAGGAGTTCACTTAAAGCCTTACCTTGCCAGGCTTTCCTGAAAATCCAGCTAAGGTCTTGTCCACAGTGTCTGGATATTTCCATTCTTTCTGCTTTGTGAGCTCATCTTTGCTGCAAACGTTGGACACAGAATTTTGAAGCATTTACCAAACCCCAACTGTTCACCTTCCTCTCTTCAGCTTTGCTCTAAATATTCCCTGTCTTCCTCCAAAGTGGGAGTGCACCCTTTAGGAAAGGACATTAATGAGCTTTCTGAGGTTTATTTCACCTATGTAAAATGTAATAGTAATCTTTTCTCCACTATTCTTCCTATTTGCTTTGTTACTCTTTCCAAATTTAGCTCAGAGTAGAAGAGAGACGTGGACTGTAAATAATCAACTGTACAATAGCACAGTAAGAAGCAAAGGAATTCAGTGCAGGAACTTTCAGAGGAGTTCTCTTCGTGGGTTTCAATCCATACAAAGCTCACTCTGAGGTGAAACTGCAATTCTAGAGCTGACAACTAGTTAATGTTGAGAATTTGAAACTCTCTTAGATACCTGTGTAAATGTCAGCAGCTTTTAACACTGTTTAAACTTGTGTGTATTTACCTGGGGCAGAGCCCAGTGAGTGAATCCCTCTCCAGAGTGTAGAGGAGGATGAAAATTCGATTTCCTAATACAGAAAATTCTTTCTTGACTGTAAGATTTCTGCTTTGTCACAATTTACTGCTGATGGTGTTTGCTGCCACTCACTAAATAGAAATTGGTGGTTTAGTCTTGTTTCATACCCAAACTATTGTTTTTATTCACTGACATTCTGTCCCATTTGATATTCGATTTTTTCCTCTCAGATTCCTAGCATCTTGCATTGATCTCTACGTTCTGAGAATGTGTAAGACGTTTAGGAGCTGATTAAGGCAAAACCAGTTTGTAATTGTATCATTAACTGGCAATTGCCTGCTCTCTCTCCTTAGTGTTGGTTGAAGGATTTTGATTTGAACGCACTTAAATGTTAATTATGAACCAAATGCTTCAAGAAACAAAAAGAGGAGAAGGCATTTTGCAGCCCTTGCATACAAAATGTACCATTTGCAAAATCTCATTAGGTATTCACTATATATCATTTTCTTGGCAATTCATCATTGTGTTGGGCTTCAAAAAGTGCCACTGTGACTGTGGAGCATCGCTGCATGTGCAGCGTGGTGGAGGCTTGCAGCAGCATTGCATAGTTCCCACTGTTTGAAGAGCATTTGAGAACCACTGTGAAACATTCAACTCACTGAAATTGTTGCCTTCCACTCAGATTTCATAGAGGCTGTAATGGAAAAATAGCTAAAATTGCCTCTGCTGCCTTCAGTTTTAGTTTCTCAAACTTTCTTCTGGTTTCCTCTACTTGTCTTATTTCAGGATGGTCTATCTATATAGTCTCCTTTATATCTTTATCCCTTTTTACACAGATAGTTCATGGAACAAACAAGATTGGAGGGGCCTTAAAGACAATCTGTGGATTGCTTAACTCAGTCACATCATGTGTTGTCATAATTATTCTGTCTCCAAACATGCTGTTTACCCTGATAGGAAGGTACTGGTGAACCCACTCAAAATCCTCTCAACCAGCATTGCTCTCTGGTTCCTCTGCTGAAAGACTGAGTGGTGAACTGGAAGGTGGAAACAATTCATGGCCCTCCAATGCATTGCAGCTGGCACAGGAGGTGTCAGGAGGTCCAGTGCAGAAACTGTCACTAATGGGAGACCTGGAAATTGAGGACAGGCTCAAACATGCTGTAATTCAACCAGAATTTGGTCCGTGGTGCTTTCTTTTGGTAATGATTCAGGTGACTGTCACAGGTGACTGTGTTTGGACTGGCACATGAAATCCTGGAATCACAGATGGGTTTGGATTGGAAGGGACCTTAAAGACCATCATTCAAACCCCTGTCATGGGCAGGGACACCTTCCACTATCCCAGGCTGCTCCAAACCCCATCCAGCCTGGCCTGGAGCACTTCCAGGGATGGGGCAGCCACAGCTTCTCGGAGTACCCTGTGCCAGGGCCTCTCAGGGAAGAATTTCTTCCCAAATCCCATCTATCCCTGCCCTCTGACAATGGGAAGCCATTCCCTGTGTCCTGGCACTCCAGGCCCTTGTCCCCAGTCCCTCTCCAGCTCTCCTGGAGACCCTTTAGGCCCTGCAAGGGGCTCTAAGGTCTCTCCAGAGCCTTCTCTTTCCAGGCTGAACTCCCCCAGCTCTCCCAGCCTGGCTCCATAGGAGAAATCCAGGTGTCACAGCTCCAGCTGCTCTGTACAGATCCATTGCAGGTGCAACCCCAGGAAGGAGATGTTAGCTATTAGTTAATGTGCTCTCTAATAAACCCCTTCCTTTGGGGCCCTCCCTCTCTGCCTTCTGTTGCTTTTCTTAAATTCCCATTGCCAGGATGACTGCATCCAGCTCCGGAAGGACATGCTCATTTTAGTGCTCCAGTGAAGAGCTGCACTGCTGCATGAAGTGAGATTTCTGATAGATGTGGGAGTACAACTGTGCTCCCATTAAACCTTTTGGAACTGGCACTTTCTTGGGTTCAAGTGCCTTGTATATTGGACCTGTGACTACTAATTTTTTTAGGACCTTTTCTTCTACCCTGAGTTATTTTAAGGGAATAGCCAAAGCTCTGTTGTTTTACAGACATCAAAAGACTTCTCCGCCTCTCTCTGCAGCCCAAGGGTTTCCCAAAGGATTGTTTTATAGTTATTAATTGCCTCCTTTTACCTGGGAATAGTTCCCACTGGTTTCCAGTGATACACTGAAGAGGTCTGTAGGGATGTAGGAGAGCAAATTCCCTTCGCATCTCTTTGGCTTAGCAGAGCTGGCAGTGATGTTGGAAATGGGTTTTTCCTTAGCCCGGAGGTATTTCCTGTCTTGTATGTAGGCAAAGTTCAGGAGGAGCCACCTGGTGTCGGCTGCGTTTCGGAGTCGAGATGAATTGTACTCTAGGCTGAGATTCTGCTGAGGAGTGGCTCTTGTTTTTTCTTATGCTGAACGTGGCTATTCAAGTTGGAAATATTAGCCAATGTTTTGCAAACTGCCAGGAATTACATTTTTAAGAAGACTTCACAATCCTCAAAGCTCTCACTCTGATCTTTATCATCGTTTATTTCAATGTTTCATTCCTGTTGTGTCCTCTGATATGTAAATACTGAAATCTTCTGAAATTCTCATTGTTCAAAGTAAAGCTCCTTCATTAAAGCAGTTTTGATTTGAAATTCTTCTTCTAATGCTTTTCCCCATCACCCTGCTAGTTTTGTTGGCAACATTATCCCTAAAACAGGTGGTCTGCATGAGCAAGTATCTTAATACCACTTTCAATTAAACTTAAATTTTACTTACCATTCATGTTTAGAGTAGTTCAAGAAGCATTTGTTTTTTTCCAGAGCTAAATCATGGATGAGACTTTGCTACAGCTAAGGAAAGCTTTGGGGTACCCTTAGCTCCTGCCAAGTGAGGAGGGGCCCAAACAGAGCTGGAGGAACAGCAGATCTCACACATTCCTTTTATTTTAGGCTTTCAGCCTCTTTCAGCTGCCATGATCATTGCCAGCAGTGATACTCTCTGCCTTTCCCTCTTTAGGGTTAACAGCCTGACTAAAAGGCTTTGATAATACGTGGAAAAAGTAGGAGTGAAGAAACCAACCACAGTTAAAAAGCAGGGCCTGAACTGTCTCTAATGCCTTGATTACTCTCTGGAAGAAGCATTAGGTATTTGATGCAGGGCATAAATAACCCCTGAGGACTGGACATGGCCCACAGAGGCTTCCAGTCTTTCTCTAAATTAGTGTCATTCTCAAATCAAACGCGATAGGCTCATCAAATGAGAGCTCTCGGTGAGGGCAAAGAAAAAGTGTCTTTGTTGTTGGCCAAAGAGAATAAAACACATTCAGATAGGTAGGGATTGCTTTGATAAAATAATTATGTAGGCTTGAAATCGCAGTGAGGTTGCTGATCTGGACAACTTTCCTGCCAGGTCCTCATGTGCTTCATGCATATTTAACAAGGAAGAGATGTTAAGTGCAGAGATAAAATCATCCTCAACTCTCTGGGACCCTTTATTCCAAAAATGTTCTTTTTTTCTGTTGCTTCTGAAAGCATCGTAATGCCAAAGTTGTTTGCTAATGATGTCCCTTGCCTTTCTTTGGCTGTAACTGCAGGTGCTTTTGAGCCTCTCTCCCTGCATCTCTCTCACCATGAGAGAGGTTTTTGTGAAACCCAACAATGAAACGTAAATCAATTTGTTAATCTGATGAAATTTGCCGTTGAATGTAATTACTTTTGGAGACATGCAATTACATGCTGATTTTTCAGAACAGGCAAACTGACATCTTCTACTGTGGGATGGAAAGATTTAAAACAGAACAGTTGAATGGTCCTTTAAAACATGAAACAGCTGCTTGTGTTTTATCTGCTCCTGCCACCTTATTTTTGGCATCAACCGATGACATTTTTCTCTTTTAGAAGTTGTCCCCTTTTCCATTAAGTAATATTTTTGTTAGCACCTTCTTAAATCCTTTAAAAGGAGGATGTCTCTCACAGGCAGTTAACCCTTGGCAGGATGTGCTGCCACTTCAGGCCTTTTCACAGAAGGCTGTAGAGTCAGCAACTCTGAAAACTGTTCATGCCAAACTTCTCCCAGGTGGTGTGTTGGGGGGGATTTTTATCAGAGATTCATAGAATGGTT
>VYZR01024487.1:3429-16329 GCA_013400675.1 Oxylabes madagascariensis
TCTACATGGAAACAGCACGTCTTCTTCAGTTACGGGGAGGGGTGGCATAGCCTGATTCCTCATCTCCAAGGTTTTTTTCCATTTTAAATTTTAACACAGACTCAACTTACTTTAACAATATATTACAGAATAAAATAAAAAACACGAATTATTTTAGGTCATCTATAACATACTTTTAATGCAAAATGCATGAAATTACCTCATTTCAGAGTCATTGGGCATGCCTCAGTCTAGACTGTCTCACAGTCACACTGACTGGTAAACCTCAGCAAAGGTGCCTGGACTGGTCTGCCTGGTTTAGCCCAGTGTGGCTGGCACCATGTGCCATTTTCTGTTCACCCACATCACTTCAGTCTTAATTACTCATTATCTCATCTTTCAAGCAATCATAGGGCAGATTTATTTTTTGTTTTGGGAATATGCCATTACCATTGTGCTGTTTCCATGTAGAAATATCTTACCTTTCTCAGGGGGCTCCTGTCAGGATGTCAGTGAGGTACCAGCACAGCCAAGGGTGTCTGGTGAGTTTGTGCATGGCCAGCTCCTGTGGGATTGATGAGCAGAGGATATGCTGTGGGGTCCTGCCTTTTTCTTCCCGTTACTTAACTACAAGAATTTCTCATGGCATCTGGCTCTCCAGCCTTTCCTTCTTTCCCCTTTTTTTTTCCTTGCCCCAGACTGAAGATCAGGTGCAAAGTGATAGTCAGTAAAGATACTAAAATCTGACCTGAAACAGGGCACTTCAGGTCATCTAGGTAAACATGTCACTGCGTTCTCCCCGTGCAGCTTGGCTGGTTCAGCACTGGAGCAAACTTGACAGACAACATCAATAATAGTACTCCTTAGAGTGTTTTATTTTCCATTAATTTTACCTTTTTTAGGCTTCCTTAGGTGTGTAGGTAAGGCCCATTAACCCCTCTTTGGGAAGGGAATGAAAAATACGGAGAGAGGTATCTACCTTGAGAAAGAAAGTCACATGTGAGTTTAGAATGAGAAGGCGGGAATCCTGGGCCCTGTGTGAGTCTCTTGATGTGACAGGTGTTGCCATTTAATGTGGTAATTAATGTTAATTAGTATCTTTTGTTTGCTGATTGTCTGCTTGTAAGTGAAAAGACAGCAGGCTGTTGAGGTGAAATCCCTGAATCAACCTGTACTGAAACCAGGCCAGAAATCCGTGTAATTCACTGTAAGTGCAAAGCATTCCTATACAGCTCTTAGGCTAACTTTCTTGGATAATATGCTTGACCCATTTTATTTCTTTTCAATACCAAGTGAAGTGATGAGTGCAACAAGTTTAAAATACATTTCACAGTAGTGCTGAGTTCATTATGGAATTTAGCTCTAAATGGCATTTGCGTGGTCTAAATGCCATACAAGCATTATTCATTTCTTGGATTAGTAGCCCCAGGGAATATCAGAGACACTTTTAATGGCAAACAGGTTGTTAATGTTTGTCCATTCAGCAGCCAGGGGACCTGTTGAGGACCTGTAGGTAGTGATTTGTCTCGGAGAGCACAGGTTTAGGAGACACTGGCCATGGCTGTGGGGCAGGTGTGGGAAGGTCCCTGGTACCTGGCCCTCCTCTGGAGCTGTCACCACTTCTCTGATTTGTGGAGCTGAGTTATTTGTGGATGTCTGCTGTCATGGAACTGGAAGGAGATAAAAAAGGGTTCCCCAAAGAGAAGGGGTGACACAGGAGACAGGTGGCAGAAGCCTGCTGTTTTTCAGGAAATTATGCTCCAAGGCAGATCAGGAATTTCTGCCTGTTCCTTCTGCATGGTTTCTTTAGTATTCTCACTGCTCCAAACTAGCCTCAGTGGGCATTAGGCTGGAGGGGTGTTTGCCTGTTTTGGAGCTCACTGGTACCACCCCTTGCTTTTCCAAACAGGAAAAACAAATACCCTATTTTGCCAAAACAAAAGGATGGAGAAAGAGGAAATATGCTCAGCTTAATTGGTTATATTAGGTAAATACAAGGTACTTACGCCCCAGATATCCTGTAAAATCTGCTTTTTCAACAGTCCGAAGTCGGAATTTTCAAAAGCTCACACTAAGATTCAGTATTCCTTTCAACCCTGTCAATACTGGCTCAGGGATGTCTGGTTTTTTCCTTGTTCCTCTGTCACCTATCACACCACAGCTCTTTGCGGAGCTAAGCAGTAAAATGCACTGATAGTTCTGTTGGAATCCTGTGCTGTCTTTGCTACTGGAAAAACATGAGCAACCAAAAAGTCAGTGCAACTCTAACCCAGATTCTCAGCAGGCAAGAAGGAAGTTTGTGAAGGAAAATATTTCTGGCAGACGATTCATATCTGAAGGAAGCCTAGCTGGAGAGGAAATAACTTCTATTGCCCTTAGAAAAAGTGATAGTGGCAGGATAGGAACGATGTATGAAAACATAAAGTAAAAAATGAGAATTTAATAAATTAAAAATCAAAAGAGGTTCATGAATTCATTGTAAAAGCTTCAAAATAATTTGGAATGGACTGAGCTGAATAATGAGCACGTACCTGTGGGCTGGTGTCCCAGCAATGCTGCTGTTTAATCTTGTTCATATTTGTGTGGTTTTAAAAATCAAAACAGGCAGATTTATTTTGGGCATGCCTTATTTGGCTGTAGTTCTAAGTTATGTAAAACCTGAAACGAAGAGCAAAGTTGACCCAAACCCTTAAAATTTCGAGTGCTAGTAAGCACCTCAGTGAGGAACAGAGCAGAGGCACAGAATTAGTTGAGAATGTGCTTACAGATATCCAGGGAGTGAGCTCCAGTAGGCTGGGCAGTGATTGGCTGGGCTGCTCTTCCCCTTTGGAGTTTCAGGGGGCAGCTGATAAGGAGTTTCACTTTCTTTCTTTAAAGATCATCTATAGGAACACTGGGGAAGAAAATCCTTATGCAGCAGTTGTTGCTTGGAAGCACGAGTAGCTTTTTGGGTGGCATGCAGCAGATTTGGGGAGGCTGGGAGAGGGGAATTTGGGTATTTGACGCCATAAAATGAAGATTCTCAAGTCCTCAGCTCTTCCCTGAGTTGGGCTACACAGTTCCATTGAGGGGGAGTGCATCACCCGTGTGTCAGGAATGGCAGAGCAATTCCACATTGACCTCTGCCACCACTGGGAGAGCACATTTTCCTCTCTCCAGTGGGATGGCTTTGCTGACTTTAATCTGCAGAAATGAGTTTACAGTCGTGCCTGCTTTCAAACCAGGAGCAAGCTAATTGGGAGGATTTACCCCTGTAACTGTATGTGCTAAAGCACATCAAGCCCAAGATTTTTCCACACATTTGGAGAATTATTTTAGGAGAAACGCAGGTGCATACAGCCACTTCTTCTGGGGAAAAAAAAAAATAGGCCATGCTAATTCGACATGTTAAATAATAAGTCTTTGGAGAAGCAATCGCCAATCAGTCAGAGCCTGGAAAATGCATTTCTGGAATGGTGCAGGTCATTCCTGCAAGCCATGGTGACTTTGCATTCCAGTCTCACGTGGAATCCAGAAACAGGTCTAAAACTGGAACAGAGTTCCAGTTTCTGCTGCTCTCTGATGGTTGACAAGCCCTTTGTGGGTGAGAATAGAACGGTGTGTGTGATCCACAGCGTTTGACTTGTAACCAGGTGGTTTTCACTTGCTGGATGTGTCTGAAAAAGCCCTGCCTGTGGGTTCAGAATTACAAGAAGGGCTGATGCTATCATTATTCATTCCCACTGGGGGAAAAAGACATGTAAACTTATCTTGAAGACAGCCAAATGCCATTCCAAGTGCTCTGAAAGGGGTTTTATGTTTCCTTCTCTTAAGACGACTGTGATCTTCCCAGATTCATTAATGCATGAGAGGCAAATCACAGAAAAGGCCTTTGTGTTCCCAGAGCTGGTGGCAGGAAGGGAGCGCTCACCAAGGAGCTGCACATACCTCACTTCCCTGTCTGTCAGAAGATCCTATCCCTGTCAGATAGCAGCAAGACATTCCTGGGGGTGGAGTGAGAATGAATTTATCTTGGGAGTGAGCAGGATTTTGCTTTGCTAGGCGAGCTGGTTTGCTCAATTCAGGAATTTTCCATTCACCTCTATTAACTATCGGCATATAAATCCCAACAACTGCAATTACAGCTACTTAGCTTAACGAGTTAACAGTTTTCTGCAGCTCACCTGTCCTTCTGCTGGCTCTCCTCTGTCTCCTAACTGCTTGGTTGCACCGCTTCTCCAAAAATTTCTGCTTTAGAGGTATGTTTTCACAGCTGTGTCGTGGAGGGGGTTTCGTTCCTGGTCCTTGAGGAAGGCTGCTGCAAGGTAGATGTGGGTTTGACAGAGATGCGCTCTTTACTGTAAGGAAATACGCATATTCTACGTGGTTTTTATTGTCTTTTGGTAGGTTATTCATCACTTCAGCACCCAAAAACCCCAGCAGAAGGGAAGGCTCTGTATGGAGGGGCTGGGAGGAGTGTGTAGTGTGGCCTGAGGAGGTGGTGGAGGGCACCTCTGCTTGTCCTTTCCCTTCCAGCTACTCTGGTGTGAGCAGGCTGCAGTTGTGCCTGGGTGGATGTGTTTGCTGCGGTCAGTGTAATTCAAAATATTTCGTTTACCTGGCTTGATAGTTATAATTTTGTGTGCTGATTCAGGGTATAGCATAGGCTATTAACAGGGATGTAAAATGCAGGATCATAGGGATTTGCAGGCAGCTCAGCTTCATTAGCTTGAAACAACTGAAAAACATTCTATTTAAAGAGATTCATCAGCCAACATCACAAATCAGTTGTTAGTTCTTGCAATTGCTAGTTAGAACATGCCAAAATTATAAGTCCTTTGTTATGAATAGGTATGAGAATTACTGAACTAATTATACAATAATATGCAGATGTGGTTCTGTTAAATAATTGTAACCTCTCTAAGAGGAAAAGAAAAAGGTCGTTCTGGTCCATAATTCCTTACAAATGGAAATGCCTGTTGGCTAAATCAGGGGAGGAGTTCGAGTAGCTGCTGCTGTGGAGTATGTTTGATAATTTGCATTCTCCACCTCCTGCCCTTATTGCGGAATTCAACTGGTCTCTCATTAACATGGGAATGTTTGCTGTTACACCACCTGTTCCCTCCCCTGTGTCTACCTGAGTGTTCCAAGCTAATGCCAGCCCCTGTTGGGAGCCCCTGGCGCGGGTGCCAGCGGGCGGGAGGGGATGCGGGAAGGGACCGTACCCCTGGCAGCAGTTGCCTTTGTCAGCACAGCGCGGAGAGGCCGGGGAGGGGCGACGAGCAGCCCCACGCTCTGAACTTGCTCTACAAGAAGATACCACCCCCCCCCCCCCAAGGCAATGGGGGGGGGAAAGAAGCAGCGTTTAAAGGCTTCAGAGAACCTGAGCCGGGTTTGGCATAGCAGGTAGGCATTTTGTACAGGTGACACGGAGAGCCACCTTCTCATTAGCCGGGCTGGAATCTGAAGTTTTTCCACTGCAGGAATTAATTGGAAAAAACTGTCTTTGAAGAAAAACAAGGAAAGAATGCACTGTAAGTGCGTTTCAAGGGAAAAATATCTTTCTTCATCTTGCAAGGGTTAAGCATGATCAGAATCTGCTTTAGTCTCAAGAGTTTAACCTCAAGTGCTGCATTTTTTGTTTGCCATAAGCCTATTAGAACTCTCTGTTTCCTAGCAATAACATATAATTTCTCCCCACTATTTAAGTGGAAGAGATGGTAGGGTTTTAATCCTGCCTGCTACAGCTGTTGCTCAAGTTTCCTATTCAAATGCAAATAGCACCTGGTGCTATTTAGGTAGCTGCAATCTTTGATAACAATACTCCAGGAGGAGAGGAAAAGGAAAAGCAAGGTCTGACTACTCATTCTGGAAAGCGAGAGTGTAACTATATACCACACCAACCTGCACTGGACATTTCTACCAGATTTTTTCCATCCAGCACGGACTCTTTTTGGATACAAATGGATGGACGAATTATTTCTGTTTCTTGAGCAGGTATGATTTTTCACCGGGAAGAAAAGGCTTTCAGAGAAGATAAAAATACAGTGGATGAAGTTCTACCTTGCCTGATTGTCCTGAAAGGAGTTTCTTCTGGGATATTTTGTTTGTTTCTTCAAATCCTGTATTGTTTTCTAGATTTTCATTTGTAGTTTAAGGACTACTGATTCTTAATTATTTTTCCGTATTTTTTCCTTGTGCTGTTTTTGCTCTGTGTCAAATAGATAAAAGAAGTTATGATAAATGAATTGGGAAGTCAGGAGCAATTTGGAAGGCTGCTCTGCTATTTAGGATTCACAGACAAGAGATAACATACTACTTCTTAACTAAAACAGTGCCAGATCTAAGTTAAAAACTTTCTCGTGTGTAAAGTTTTAACTGCATAATTGTTTTCATTTCACTTGTGGAGATACAAGTTTATTCAAGAAAGAGCTTTACAGCCTTGTCACATTTTGGAGGGTTGTGACTTGATGGCGTCATCTTCCTGCTAAAATCAAAGTATCTACAGGGTACGGAATGCAGTTCAGATCTGTGGAAAAGCAGAAGTGAGTGTTTTAAAAGATTTTAAAAAGGAGAGATTTAGAAACTGGCAGAAAATTTCAATTTTGAAATCAGCATTATACCGATCACTGTGAACTTAAAAATAAGCCAGAAGCAGAAATTCGTTGGAAGGAAAGACTCTGCTGACAGGAATATCAGCTTTCATGGGAGAAAATGGGATGTAAAGAATGAACAATTGCTACCAAACTGGAGAAGCACAGCAGTGATTTCAGTGCTGCCATCAAGCTGTGACAGATCTTTTCTTGTTTAGTACTAATCTGGTTTTTCTCCTGCTGTTTCATCTTTGGCTTAATACTGGAATTAAAACAGGTTCCTGCCTTTCTCCAAACTTCAGCAAATGTCTTTTGCAAGCCAGGTGTTGGGAGTGTGAGCAGGTGTGCCGTGTGTGCTTCCCATGATACCAAAGGTCCCCTTGAGAGGAAAACACGAACGGGAGCTGATTTGCTGAGTCACGTTTTCTCTCCCGTGACACTCCCTCCCCAAGAGCGTCTTCAGCTGGGTGTGAACAACTGACACGGAGCTGAGCCAAGGCTTAGCCTTGGACTGTGGACCTGCTCAGCTGCTAGGGGCAGCCTGACAGCAAAATGATGGAAGAGATCTCCATAGTGGTGGCTTACGATGCCCATGTGTTTGGCCAGCTGCAGGATGAGGATTTTCTGGCCAATCTGGTGGCAGTCAGCAAACCCAAAGCTGTGGTAGGTGCTCCTCATTTGCCAATAATGCTCAAGCTTATGCTCTGTGCTGGAGTTAAGTCCTTCTGTTGAAAACTTTACTATTTTGTGCCCTTTTTTGTTCCTTAGTTTCTCTTTTTATTACTTCGTTTCTATTTTATTAGTTTTTCAGAAATTTGCTGTCATGCATCAACAAAATGAAAATAATCTATTTCAGAAGAGATTATTAAAATCTCTTTCTGGGTAGCTAAGTTTAGAAGAAGATGATTTGCTCAGTAGGATCACAGTTAAAATAATATTTTTTACATAATTGGAATTATAATTAAGCCAATCCAGCTGTAGCCCCTTAGAATGTAAGTCAAGAGATCAGGGCAGATGCTGGTTCTGGGGTGCAGGTACACTCATCACTAAATCTGAGAGAATCAGTCCCTTCCTTGGGAATGGTGGTGTTCCACCTTTATACATTTCGAAATCGGCATAAATATCTGTAAAAACCTTTTCGTTGAATGAAATAAGCTATTTCTTCATAAATAGCATATCTCTTTCTGTAAGTGACATGTAGATTGTGGCCATCTCCCTCTGTCATGGAGGTCTCAGTGCTTGGAGGGAGCTGCATGCAGGCTCTGAAATTTGGTGCAACAGTTCATCTTTGGCCTCAGATCCTACAGCTAAGCCCATGTGGGAGCCAGGATGCCTAGAAGCAGTCAGAGAGAGTGTTTTGAAATAAAAATGTACATATAGGTGTTAAGCTTAATGTGCAAGCAGATGCAGTTAATATTTCAGTCTAAATACAAATCATGTAATTATTCAGCAGCCCAAAGAAGTGCTTGTGTGTGCAGATTTGGGGCGGGGTGTGTGTCTGTACCCAGTCAGTTCCTCTGCTGGGACAAAGGAAGGTGTTCTCAAAAAAGGAAAATTTGCTTTATTGTATTTTGTGTAGAGAGTCTCTGTGCTTGTTTCCTTCTTGGGTTTTTCTGCCTCTCCATGCTCAGGAGATCTCGGATGCACGTACTCATTTCCTGCATCTCACATAGGATCATTGAATCTCTGGATGTAAACCAGAATTCTGCCCAATCCCTTTTATTACGATACTTTTTCTTGTCTCTGGTCTTCTCTAGGCCAGAATTTTCAAGGTCCATTACAACAGTTAGACAATAAATCTAGAAATTCAGTGTAGACAGAAGCATGCTCTAATATGACCTGGTTTGGGGCTGGGGTCCAAGCTGTGGTTAACAAGTGTATCAGGAGTCACATGCTTTTCCCTTGCTGGATACTTTTAAGTATGTGGTATCCCTTAATTCACTGTCCAGCCACAGCCTTTCCTCTTGCTCAGCCTTAGCTGCTTGCTGTGGCAGCATGTGTTAACTTTGCTTGGAAGGCCAGGGTAGGATCTCCTTCAGACAGGACCTGGTGTTGCAATAGGATTAACCGGAGCCTGGTACTGGCAGCTCTGGGAGTGTCTTAGAATCAGTTTCTTTTAGCAAGGGATGATGAACAGAGGGTTTTCCTGGGAGCTTCCTCCCCTGAACTGCTGGAGTGTTCTAGAGCTAGCACTTGCAGTTGCTGAATTAAAATCCCTGTGGTAAGGAGATCTTTCATGATGGCTTACCTTGTAATTTAAACCTTTGGGAAGTGCTGCCATGATGGGTTCTGCAGGTCTGGGCACCTGCAGAGCACGAGTAACGGGAACTGTTTTGTGGATCTCTAGATTCCTTTGGATCAGCTGTGAGTGACCAGGAGAGAGAGGAACTGGTGTGAAAGCACCACGTTACATCTCCATATGATTTCTGCCACTCTGAAAATAGGATTAAAACATTTTTCTATGAAGTAACTACTTATTTCCTAGTAAACAGAGAACAACTGTGGGAGGAAGAGTATAATTTTACTTCTATTTAGAAGATCTGACTAACGGACTTTACTGTAAGATTTTGTCCTGATCGACCGTTTTTTTCCCTGGAATCAGAATATTAGCATACCTGTGTATTAACATGGGACTTTGAGAAGTCTAGTGGAAGGTGTCCCTGCCCACGGCAGAGGGTTGGAACAAGATGGTCTTTAAGATCCTTCAGACCCAAACCATACTAGGATTCCATATTTCAGTGCATTGTGTACTAGTAAAGAAATTACGAAATATGTTTTTTGTTGGGTTTACATAGGAAACACCTAACTGCTTTTTAACATGGTTTTTGAAGCATATTAACTAAGCAAACAGTGATGCAAACAACCTGCAGAGGTTTAAAATGAAGCTCTCCTCAGGATTATGATAAGACTAGACAAAGCATGGGAGTCTGCACTACGAAGGGACAGGAGCTGATGGCTCAGAAAGTTTCTTTTGGTTCTCTGCTGCTACATTTAACTGCAGGACAAGCTGACAGTCGGGATAAGTTGGGGCAAATCATGTTGACTCTGTCACAGTCACTTCACCAGTTTGCACAAAGATGTGTACTGTGTACACAAAGGGGTGTTCTGCAGGAAGGATCTGTGGATGTTTTGTTTATTCTAAGAGTTCATATTAATAGCACAGGTATGTTGCAATCTGGGATTCATCTGCTGGGTTTCCAAAATCCAGTTTCAGTTCTTTTGAAAAGCTTTTCCATTACGCTGCTCAGGTTGCAGAGAACAGTTAAAAAAAACCTTCTGTAAAGACTTTCATTCTGTGGCTGGGATGGTCTTGCTGGAAGGTTTCTGGCATTACAAGTAACTCATTGTAGTTCCTTTGGGTTGTGCCGTGGGCCGGGGTGCACAGGAGTCTCTCTTGCACAGAGAGCCATGTGTCATGACGTGAGGTGACAAAGAGTTAATGCCGAAACCAAACCAGGCCAGGTGAGAGCTGTGCTGGTTCCTTGTGCTTTAGGCCAGCCCTGTGTGATCTTCTGACACAGCCAGTGCCATATAGGGCAACAGTCAAAATCATCTGCTGTTGTCTGTATTATCTGTGTCCATCCCTTCCAGCTGTTTTTTTTCACTGGAAAGCACAGCAGTATTTTTATAATGTTGTTCTGATGCTCTTAAACAATTAAAACAGGATGTGGATGATCTGAGATAAGGTTTTGTTAAATATGTTTCAAAGCTATACTGTGTAATAGTAGTCCCCCAACATATATTATAATAAAATTAGTCATACTGCAATGTGACCATGAAATGCAGTTGTTTTGCTGTGTGGTCTTGCTTTCAGAATTTCAAGTTGTTCTCTAACTACTTTGCACAGACGTGGAGAGCAGCATATCTAAGTGGGCCTGCTGTGTAGTTTGTGCAAGAATTGAGCAGCTTTACTGTGGGGAATTTAGATTCTCAGTTTATCTGCAGAAAACTTGCACTCAAGGGGTTATGAAAATGCTATTCTAAGTGGTATAATCTTCTTAATCCAGAGTTGAAGGACGTTCTTGTGGAAAGCCTCATTGTATTTCCATTTTCCTGCCTGCCTTGCCGTGTTTAGCTCTCTATTTGGGGGAATTATTGGCCACGGCCATTTCAATGAAAGAATTTGTGGTTACACACTGGCAAACCCTGCCATAAGGATTTTTAAGCTCTCAGCTTCTCATCAAAGCTGAACTGAGGAGGTTTAGAGCGGGTGGGTGAACTGCAAAGCGGGTGAAAAATTTGGGAGGCCTGGGAGAAGTGCCGTACATAGTCATCCATGGGTTGAAGTCTAACTGGCAGGGAGCTGAACACTTTTGGGGGTTGACAGTGGGGCTGCGTTTAACATCTTCAAGCCAAGACACCAGAAGAGGATGCACCCTGTTCTAGAGGGGGCAGAAACTGGAGGGACGGTGCTGGGCTGAGAAGAGCTTGCTGAGGTTCAGCAAGTGCAAAGGCAAGTGCAAAATCCTGAATAGGATAAACTCCCATCAGCTCTGCAGGATGGGGACTGAATCTCTGGACTGCATGAGTGCAAGCTGGGAGTTGTGGTGGATAACCTGTGCTCTGCAGTGCCCAAGGCTGGCTGTGCACCGACAGATGTCAGTGAAATGTATCTCTCTCCCTGAGTCCAGTCCTGAGCCCCCACGGAGACCAGGGATATTCACAGGCTAAAGCAACTGGAGTGGAAGACTGATGGGGAGGCAGGATCCAACTGCATGGTGAAGGATGGTAGAACTGGGGCATCTTAGCCTGAGGAGGAGAGAGCTCAGGAGGGATCTAATTGCAGTCTCCAGCCATCTGAAAGAAGGTCTTAGAAAGCAGAGAGCCAAACTCTGAGGCACACAGTGACAGGACATTGCATTATGACAAATGGTTGTAATTTGCAGTAGAGTTTGTTCTGGCTCAGCACAAGGGAAAGCAGTTCTGTCCAGGGAGACCCTGGCATCGCCATCCTTGAAAGCCTTCTGGAGCACCATGCAGCATGCTCTGGCTTTGAACCTGCCCCTGCCTGAGCAGGAGCTTGGTCCATGTGCCTCCTAGAGCCCTTCGAGTCTCGGTTTTTCCTTCAATCTCTAATTCTGCCTGTGTGGAGTCTTGCAGTACAGAGTCCCTGGCAGCACTTGAGCTTTTGAAGCCCATCTTTCCCTGGCGTCCTGTAGTTGGAGCTGCTGCCAGAGGAGGAAGGAAGTTGGGGTGGTCACTGTTATGGCAATTGGCTCTTTCCACAGATACAATCCTCATCTGAACCCTTTCCAACACAAGGAGGGATCCTGCTTTCAGGCAATCTCAAGGAGCTGTCCCACCTCTGTCCCTCCTTCCTCTGTGGGCAGGAGCTGCCAGATTTTGTCCCCATCCTCTTGCCTTGTCTTTGCAGCAGCTTCCTTGTGCTGAGGACCCTGAGCTCTTACATCTCACTGTGAGGCATTTACACTGCCCGAACAGTTCAGGGGCTCTGCTCTACATCCTCTTCAGTTTTTTCCCCCAGCTGCATGTCCCAGGACGAGATGCAGTATTACAGTGTTGGTCTCGGTGACAATCCAGGGTTGACCTTCCCAGGTCAGTTTCGTTTCTGCCATCCTTGTACATCCCAGCACTCACATCAGCCTTTGCAGCCTGGCTCTGACAGTAGAGTTACATTTTTGGCAGTAAGGTGGTCTGTTATTTCCTCCCTTCTCTCTGTACCAGTGTTTGTTTCCAGTCTCACACCGCTCTCTGTCCTCCCAAACAATGCCAATGCAGCTGCTTGTGGGGCTGAGCTATCAGGGGTATTGATGCAATGAACATTTTCAAAAATAATTATATTGAAATATCTTTACAGGTGTTTTCTGTTCAGCTTGCCACCAAACAGTGAGGCGAGAGGGAGAGGGCTGTGGAGGAAGAGCTAGGTCGTGCCCAGCCAATGGCAGGCTGCTTTCCCAGCATGTGCCTCCCATTACCCCATCCTCTGTCCTTCCCATCTCCTCATGGAATTCCACCCCAGCTCCAAGCTGTAGTAAAATCCTGTGGACATGGCGTCTGGAGTCAGCAAGTGGTGTGTTTCAGTTGAGGAAGCTACTTCCAGGAATTTGAATGTATGTGTACAGTTTCTGGTTCTTCTTCTGCACTGTTTTTTCTTTCCATGTGTCATCTGCAAATTCATGTGCAGGTCACTGATGTTACGTTTGATAGTGCTGGATCTTTGATGAGGCCCTGAAGAGACCCAGAATGTTATTGATCAAAAATGAAAGATGTTATTGGATCATGATTCCCTTTCACAATGGCTTTTTGACCCATTTCCTGAGCTTTTTAATTCGTGCTTTATGGTTGTTGGGTACTCCTTGGCGGGTCTGGGTGAGACATTAATTTTGAA
>VYZR01024599.1:0-11194 GCA_013400675.1 Oxylabes madagascariensis
AAAAAAGAAAAAAAAGGAATTTGTGCTGGAAAGAGTTAAGAACAGTCTAACAGGACAAAGGGAGAAAACCTCTCAGAGGAAAAACAGCAATCAACACAGATTTTACAAAGTGTTTTCAATTCTGTTTGAATCCCAGAGATTTAATATATAGATAGGTAATGAGAAGAATATAAAATCCTGCAACTGTAACCACTTTCTAAAACGAAATATAGCACTCATGGAGAACAGTGTCAGGACAGTCAATTACGATAACTTAAATACAAGTCACATGAACTTTAAATCTGTTAAAGAACAGATTTAAAAATCATACCAACATATTTGAAAACATTACAAATGCTCATACTTAAAACTCAATGTTGCAGAAGATTAGCTCAAGAGCAAAGAAAAAAAGCCAGGCACAGTTGCATTAGGCTGACAGACATCAAAAAGCAAAAAGAAACACCTCACAGCCGAATTCTATTTCAAGTACTGACACTAACCAAACTCATAACCAAAAGCATGTTCAATAGAACACCCCTTTATTCACTGCAAAGTTGATGCACTTCAGTTTCATTTTCTTGTAAAGTATCCACATTAAAGATCTGGGTTTCAGAAGCAGCAGTATCAGATGCAAAGGGAGAAGAAGGAAGAAAAGCACAGAAGAAAAAGGGGAAAAGCAAAGACCTTCAAAATGTAAATACCACTAATTCTACCGAATTCTGGATTTTGTACATCATTAAGTGAACTTACCACTTATACAACAGTTCTGCTTAGAAAAAGAATTTTTGCATAAAACTAGAAGTTGAGCCATTGCTGTCTAATCCAAACTTAGCTGAGGAGATGCTGCAATAAGCATAAACAACAAAAAAAAAAACCTAACTAAATTAACACTGAAGCTCAACTAACAATGACATAGCATCACAGTAAAACATATATATACAACAGCACCTCAGGGAATTGATAATCTTCAAAAATGTGAGCAAAACCCTCTCTTCCTTTTTACAAAATCTGTAGGGTCCACTGGACAATAGCTTCAAACAATGCCATGTATTTTAATCTTCATATATCTTCAACAGAAACATTGTGTGAAATAGCACCTTTCCAAAGAAAACACATTTCGCTAAGTTGAGGTCAAGAACTTTATTTTTTGCTCAGGTGAAATTATGCCTGTGCTCATTAGAGGTCTCACCTGAGGAAGGAAATACAGGGTCAAACCAATCAATTTGAGAACTAAACTAAGCTTTCTTGCTAATTATGCTCTTCACTGTCACGAAGCTCTTGGCAGAACAGTTCCAACTAGAGTTAAACTTGCTGAAAGTTCATTTTAATACCATTTTCCACAGAAATATTTAATTTCATTCATTTTTTTATTCGCTGATTACAAAACTTTTTATAACGATTGGTTTTAGCCAAGTACACTGCCACGCTTTGAACACTTTCAAACAATAATTCAAAAAATAAAATTCAACCTGTCAACTTTTTAAATCATATCCCCAGAAAACAGCATAAAAGTGTTTTCATCTACATTCTTGTTAGTCAAAGATAATCCTCCTATGGCACATACCCAATTTTTACCCTCCTGAGCACACATACCAATGAATAATTTGTTCAAATGTCAGTTGCAATTTTCAAAACTCTTTTCTTGCCTCTGAATTTTAAACATCTGTAACAAATACTTGTTTTGAGAGTGCTTTACATTCATGACACTTGACCTTTTGATGTATGCACCACAAAATTTAAGTTTCAAATACCACGCAAGCAGGAAATCTGATCATTTCAGCAGTAGCCATCTGCAAGGTCCAATATCATATATTAGTTCTGGGTTGCACAAAGTCATGGGCTACAAATCTTTTTCTGCAACTCATAATTAGTTGCAATTTGCTGCTTCGAAAAACTCTTCTCATGGAACATCTGGTCTCAAAAGCTTACCTTAACATTGGAAAAGTACTTAATATTTGGCTGCTGGTGTGTATATATGCACATCCACATATGCACACAGATTAAGCGTAACTACAGAATGTAAGCATGTCCTCTGTGGGTGGCTAGGACTAGAGATTTCCACTCCAACAAAAAAGTCTCTTAGCTCTGTAAATGTAGAAGAATATATCAAGAAATATCAAACATCAGGAAAGTATTTTCCAGTGTTCTTGCTGCCTTGTATCTAGTTACTGATGTTAAATGTTAAGAGCTCATCAAGCACTGTACCAAACACTTGAGTTTTTCACAAACTGGAATTTTTGTTTGCATGATCCTTAATATAAGAGAAGCACTGTTAAAATCAAAATGTGAACAAGGCTTTATATAAAAAAAAAAAAAAAANTTCAACATTAACATAACCAAGTACTTTTGGTTAACTAAGTTAGACATATGACAAAAATTGAGGCATTGCATATTCCAGCTTCATTGTGTCAGAAGGAAACCTTACCTGAGCCTGTGAAAACAGTCTAATGCACAAATTATTCTGAGCAACTAAAAGACCAAAAAAATCCCTGAAAACCCTTACATACAAGAAGTCTTCCAAGTACACTCAAGCAAGCAGTATAATTTCTAAAGGTAAAAACTACTTAGACTCCAGGATCTTCAAAGCATTCCTTCAATAACAGGAACACAACTTTTGAAAAATGCCCAGTGCTGAGTTGTGCCACATAGAGCTGACTCAAGCAACCAGCACTGCTTCTTGGGAGACAGAAGCTGGAAGCAGAGAGGATGCTATATTGCTCTTGAAATCCATTTCTTCTTTAGTCATAGGAAAAATCTGACAGAGCACTATTAACTTGCTCTCGCATCTGCAAGAATACAGCTACAGCTAATAAAGAGTTTAAAAATAAGCATAAAGGAAGATATGAAGCATGAGAAGAAGAAAAATATTAGCCTTACAGAAAATAAAAGGGATCCCAACTTCACATGCTAGATTCTTCAGAAGACTTTCATGGAAGTGACCTATAGAAGCTCTTATTCTCCTGAACCTCAATGTTGGAAAAGCATTCATCACATTTCTTACCTGAGCCCCATCCTTTAACTTCAAGATGCATTCCATTGTATTGATAGTGATGACAACTGGCTCTGATCCCAATTTTGTCCATGGCACATGAATCCGAAGTTCATGAATATGCCCACTTAAAAAAGTAAATGGCAGTTTCAGCTCCTAACAACAAAGAATGCAGAATTAACTACTGAAACATATCAGCATTCCAGACACATTTGTAACTCAAAATAGTAATGTTTTATCACAAAACAAGTCAAAAGTTTTTCTCCCTCCCCTGATCAGCAGTGTGCCACAGGACCTGGCATTTGCCTTTATAATCACTTGCACGATTATGTCACAATTAGTCTGTTCAAAGGAAACATTTGGATTACCATGTGCTTGATAACAAAAGATAGTTTAAAACCACCTCTCCCTCACATGAAGCTACTGCAAAATGTTTCACTATTCAAGGTAGAAGTAGAAACAAACAAGGTGAAGGTAAATACTTAAAATGATATGCAACAAGTATTATTGTGAAGAGCACAAACTTGGAATTAAACATTGACAATGCCACAGCAAGACAATTTCTTTCAAAATATTTTAGCGCTCAAGAGTTTTAAGAGCTCAGTTCTCTTAAGACTGGCCCATTGTTGCCCCTTTCACATCAAACTCCTTAGTAAATACAAAGTTACTAAATTTTTCATTGGCAAAACCAGACCCCTACACAGCAAGGTCTAATGCAGATATCTCATTGGTTTAAAAACTTGTGCAAGTCAGTCCAGAGCTTCTAACAAACGCCTGGGCACTCCATCCAGCACAGATCACAACTCTGCAGGACAGCCTCAGGGAACCAGCTGCTGTTTGCAGCAATTCAGAAGGAAATAAGGTGCCAAAGTTTAGATTAAAAGTACCCGACTAAGTAAATTGGTGTACATACAATACAAAGTGTTGCAATTGCCCAGTAGCTTCAGGTGTTCTGCAAAAAATGAGACCCTTAACCAACAGAAGGGCCAGGCTAGAGAGCTGGTCTCAGGACTAACAATCTAGATTTGGAAAAATGAAAACAATTGTTTACTGTAAAATAAAGAAACAATATTTCACATGTTAGAATTTTAAGTCAGCATTCTTGATACTAAGTATTCTAATGCTCAGGGATGTTTCATCTTTTCACCTTTCTAATCGCACGTTCTGATATTTTTAACTATCAAGTCTTAAAGTTTTAATGGAGAAAAAAACAACACATCTTCACTTCAAGTTGCTTATAGCCTGGTGTTTTCATAATCATCTTAGATGCTGGGAACTACTAGGTGTAGTATGCTCTCAGGTTGAGAAATAAGTGAATCTAAGTCTCCTAGATGCAGGGAAGCAGTTTTGGCCAACCTACAATGACCATATAGTCCAACTGCATGACCAATCAGGGCTGATTAGAAGTCAAAATACGTTATTAAGGGCATTCTCCAAATGCCTTTTACACACTGACAGGCTTGGGGCATAGACCTCTTGTAAGAAGCCTGTTCCAGTGTTTGACCACCCTCAGAAAAGAAATGCTTCCTAACGCCCAGTCTAAGCCTCCTGTGGTACAGCTCTGAACCATTCCCACATGTCCTACCCCTAAATATCCAGGGGAAGAGCTCAGCATCTCCCTCTCCATGTCCCTTCCTCAGGAATCTGTAGAGAGCTGTGAGGTCGCTTCCTTTATTACAAACTGGACAAGCCCAATGTTCTCAGCTGCTTTACATGGGACATTCCTTCAGCCCTTTCATCACCTTTGTCCTCTGGACATGTTCTCATCCTTTGCCCTCATTCTTCAGCTGTGGGCCCCAGAGCAGCACACAGAGCTCAAGGGGAGGCTGCACCAAGGCTGTACAGCGGGACAGTCACCTCTGTCACCTCTGTGACTGTCACCTCTGTGGCAGTCACCTCTGTGAGCGGCTGGTGATGCTGAGTTTGATGCACCCCAGGAAGGGGTTTGTCCTCTGGGCTGCCGGGGTGCATTGCTGACTCCTGCTGAGCCTGCTGCTGACCAGCACACACAGGTTCTTAACTGTATTTTGGTAAACTCAGAAACACAAACCTTTGTTCAGGACTCTGGAATTATCCTGCAAGCGGGGCTTAAGCACCTTTGCCCCCATTCAACTCAGAATTCCTATGAATCAATAGCTGTTACACAGAGAAGGGACGTGAAACTCAGAAATCAAGCAGGCAAGTTGCTAGGGAATTTCAGACAAACATCTACCAGTGGATCCAAAAAGCCTCCTTTCCTGCACTGCTTGACCCCCTACACCTAATCCTGCTGCAAAGAACTTCTGTATGAATAAAATTTGGAGACAAGGGCATTTTGCACTTACTACTTGATATGCATTATAAAGTCTTAAAGTATTCCCCTACACTATTCCTGTGAAGCTAGCTAATGTAATTTTTTGCCTAAATATATTGAAATAAATACAATTAACAGTGATAAATTCATTAATAATTCATATATAATCAAATTTAGTGATATCTTTTGAAATCCCCTAAAAAGTTTTATTTTCTTTGGTAGTTACCATCTCCTAACTTCAGAATTGAAATAACCACCATTTACACCTGTGACAGATTTGCATCTCGAGTCTTTGGGATGACTAGAGGCAAGTCAACCATTCTGACCAATACCTACACCATCACAGCAACAACAGCTGCTAAGAGGAGCAATTTTAGGAAACACTTTCCCCCATTCTGCAGCTGATACCTCCTAAACTTTTCTACTGGTACTATGAAAACGTTTATCCTGTATCCAGGAGTCAAGAGTATTGTATATTTACTGCTGATAAAATCTTCAGAGGACGAAACTACACAAATTTATAGCTCTATTTTTTTGCCAAGTACAGCTTTTAGTTTGTAAATTAGTTTTTGGGCCTTAATGAGTACTGATTAATGAAGTTTAAAAAAAACCACACCCATCTCACACTAAAAAAAATCTTGACTCCTCTTTCAGCCATGCTTCCACAAAGTGACATCAAATTTCAAGTCCCCATTCTAAGAGATGACAGTTTCAGAATTCTCATTAAAAGTTCAAAGAAAATTGTTAATTTGTTTTTACAAAGTGTTTTTTCTTCATCTCTACACTGCAGGATTTTAGCCAAAAGCCTCTCCTAAAAATTCAGCCCTAGGCTCACAAGCAACACAAATAAAATTTTCATCCAGACAGTTTTAGTTAAGACACTGAAAAGCAAATATTAGGCTGTTTAGCTACAGATCTTGCTACATGACTAATCATACAATAATTTAAGTAATGTCTTTTGTCCCAGAGCTTTTCTGGGGGGGAAGGATTGGGGACACACATGAAGTGTGACACAGAAATAGATTATAAAAAAAACATGCAATCTAAAAATACATTACAGTATAGGAGACAATGATTTCAGAGATCAAGGCAGCAAACTACCTCCGTTAACAGTAACAGAAATAAATTCCTATTCTGGACTTTTAGATGCGTGAGTTTTTGTCACTGATCAATACCACAGTGCCTAAATATATCCTGATTTGTCTTTACTTGAAAAGGCATTCTAGAATAGCTGTTTTTCCACTATTTGCTGGATGGATTTAACACATTCTCACTTTTGTCTCGTTAACTGCAAGAAAGAAAGAAAGCAGGAATTATTTCAAAATAAAGGTGATAAAAACAAATGCACGGCATATTTAGAATATAGTTCTTTTCCAAAGGAAATTTAGATACAAATGTTACCTGACATGAAGGAAACCCATTGTCCTGGTTACATCTAGGGCAATTAGAATAAAGCAATGTAGAGAACTCTTTGTTGGACTATTCAGTAGACAATACAAATGTGTGCCAAATTAAGTAACTTGTTCATAACACAACATAACAAAGAACATTTTTATTCCTCCCTGTTTCCTATGCAATCTTTCTCCTTTCATTAAGTACTGCTTGAAATTCTTAATATTTCTTCCATTCCCATGAGTGATTAGACTTCGCGTTTTAGATTTTCCACTCAGTCATATAAATCCTCCACAAAAATTTATATTACTAAAACCAAACTTCTGGGCTTGACCCATAAATAACTGACTAACGTGTAAGACTGCAGACTAGATGATCACAATTCCCCTTTACCTAAAATCTCTCCTTGTGTTAAAACACAAAAACATTCTAAAAGTTGGGGTGATAGGCAAGTACTTGTCCTCCACAGCAGTGTTAACTCAAATATCTTTTCTTCACAGTCAAGGCTGCATTTCACAAGTAACCAGTGGCACATAACAGAGACTAAAAATAAGGATATTCCAATGCTCCCATTTCCTTAAAATTGTTTTAAGTACATTAGAATTTTTCATACTTCTTTCTATACAAATTCTTTTGGATATGAAAGGTCTGCACTATAATAAAATTAAATAATCTTTAGATCAAAGTACCCTTTGTCTTCCAAAGACTACTTAATCTTTCCCTTCTGCATCTGCAAAACAGCTAAAAACTAATTATGGTAATATACACAAACAGCAAGAAGAGATCAGGATGTATGTGATCTTTTTGGCACCACTGTGTCAACAGATATACTACACACAAGCTAGTTACCAAGTTCAGAGGTAGCTCTGTTACCTCTGGTGCTATGGGGACTTCACACAAAACTTGACAAAAGTGCTTAAAACACTGTTGCAAAAAACAATATTTAAAGTATTAGTTTCAAAATTTTATTACAAATTATTTCCTTCAAGTAGTTTTTGTACAATGTGCATATTATATACAGATGGAAAATTTCTTGGAATGTTTAGTCTTCTAGTAATTGAATCATTCCGGATAGGAAAAAAATATCAAAATTTTATTAGATTTAATCTTCAACTAAAGATAATTATTATAAAATCAACTGGCTATTCAGAGAGTGACACAATTACATACGAAAGCTACACTGTACCTAGAAGATACAAGCCAAGTACAAAATAGTACTTGACTTCCACTACAGAACTGGTTTGTACAAAAAAAGGGGGACAGAGAGAAGGACAGACCCTAAGAGTTATTACAATGACATTCAGCTTAGTTTAACAAGAGCATAAAACTTACATAAATATATGTAAGAAACATGCAAAGTATTTTCAGGTACTGGAACATTCGCTTCACATTTGGTAAATTTTCTATGTCAACAACTGTTCATCTGATTTCAAGAGGTATTGGCTCCAACTTGGTCACAAAAATAAATCAAAATCTTCTATAAAACAAACAGTAGTTTATGCTTTGTTCTCATCTGTCCTTTGGGATTCTGTTTGGTGGCTCATAACAGCACACCATGACACAAGAGCATTAACATCAGCTAAAGTGCATGAAGCAGGAAGCACACACTTGTTCCCAAATCTGTTACAAAGTGCTTCATCTAGATAGCTTAGCACCTATGCTAACACTCCCAAAAAAACGTGTATAACTCCACAGAAGATGGAATTCTCTGAAAATGTTTAAGGCTCTAGACAAATACACCCAGGATATGTGGATTTGTATCTAAGAACCTGAAGCATGAAATTAAAGCTGTGTTCATGTCAGATAAGGAGCAGGGAACCAGGTTGGGGACTGCAACCCAGGACAGAACAGTGTTACAAGAGCAGAGCAGTTAAGGGGGACTAACTTTGGGTATCATGAATCCATCCAGAGAGAGAACCCAACTAAAATGATATATACTGGTAATTTTTATAGACCAGCTTTTCAAGGGAGCTCCTGCCAGCTTGGTGACTTGTATTAATACATACTGCTTACTCAAAGAGTTCTGCTGAGCAGAAATGAACAGCATCCCCTCCAAAAAAAAGGCAGATACTCTAAATACAGTCTGTGGGTCCAGACAAGCCCCGAAGAATAATAAGAGCCAAATGAAGATAACCACATTTCACGAACACTCCGCTAAATAACGTAAAAACAATGAATCTGAGCTAAATTTTGGATCCATCACATATTCACACTCCCATTCAAAGTGGTAAGTCATGAGCACAGGTGCACATGGCAACACTTGCCACTACAAGAGCGATGACATTATCAGGTTGAGCTGGATAGGTAGGAACACAGTTCATAGGCAGACAAAGATGGAGCAAGGGGTCACCTATCAGCAAACTGCAACTACTGGGAAAGGAACACCACCACAATGAGAGCAGCACAATTCTTACAGTGCCAGGTAACACAGCAAGTTTCATATATCCATCCCAAGTCATCATTTGTTATTAGGACAAACATCCTCTCCACACAGCAGAGCACTGAAACATCTTACCCAGAGAGGAGCTTCTCACAAGACAAGAGATTTCAAAACTCAGCTGAAGAAAAACACAAGTTGGTCTGACATAATGCTGGCAACAGCCCAGCTCAGAACTGGAGGCTGGACTAGATGACCTCCAGAACTCCTTTTTGATCAACCTTCCTTTGTATGTATACATTTTAAAAGGCTGTCAGGGGAACACATCCTACCAAACATCAGCTGTATGGACAAGATGTACCAATCAATAGACTTGACAGAAAATACAGAGACTATGAAACACTTGAAGGAAGACAAGTAAGGTTCTTTAAGAAGCACAGAAAACAGGACAAGATCTCTTGTAAGATTGTCTCCTCTTCCAGAAGAGGATAGAGATTTGTAATTAATCATAAGTATTTCTTTCACATTTTAAAGGATGATCAAATCTATTCCTCAATTACTCTTAGGTTTAGATACAACTGGAACAATGAAATCTGGAGTCAGAAAACAATACCAAGAGCACAAATGAGTTTAGTATGCATAATTAAAAAGAGATCCCACTTTGCTTTGTATCCTTTCGACTTAGTTACTACATGTAATTAGTAAATATGACTGGAAAAGCAATTCAATTAATGTTCGTACCATAAAACAATAGTCACTGAAAGAAGAAACATGTCCACAAAAAAGCCTCTCTTCACACTCCGTAACTGTCTAAAGAATTACCATTCATTGCTAAACAAACGGCATGAAATTAAAGCAAGGATAACTATATGCAGGGGGGGGAAATACTTGCAAAAGAAAACCAGCAAGTGCTAAGTTATTACTTAGCTGTGCAGACCAATCTAAAATAATTCAGCCAACTTCTTTTAAATCAAAGACATGGACTGTGAGTGCTATAAACATAACATACCTGTTCAAGTACATCCAACTTTAATTCAAGTTTACTAAGCACAACATCTCCTCCCCAGAGTGACAACTGCAGATCTGAAGGCTTCAAGTTCTTTATGTAGCGATTCACATAACTCATCAAAATAGGAGTTACATAGGACTCCAGCATTCTGGAAGATCTCTGTATTACAGGTCAAGCACTAGGAAAAGAGGACAAGAAATCGAGATGTTAGTTGCATATCTCTAGTCTAATTTTCAATAATGCAACACTCCCATTCTTTGAATGTATGAAAACAATTCTAAATATGATTTATAGTCAGAGGTTCACATAGTTACATATGAAGATAAAAAGTATAGAAAGATGCAAGCACATCTATATACATTTACAAATTTCCAGGTTACATATATATACGCATGTATACTCACACACACATATCTGTGTCTGTACATATATATACACACATTATATACACATGAATTAGTAACTGGCTTGTTCAAAAGCAAACGAAGAAACAGAAATGGTGATCGGGCAGTCCACCATGCTTGCACAGGGCATTCAAGTAACAGGAAAACTCCTTTTTGGAGTCATCAAAAGGATAAACTTTGATAACATCAAAAAAGGGTTAACTCCTAACTGATAGGAGTACACACTAAAATATCGCCTTAGATGCACCTCACCGGTCTCAGCACCCTGTACAAGGCAACCCCGCCAGTTTCGTGCCAGCCTGAACTCCAAGAAACCAATATCCTTCATGAACCGAGCTGAGGTTACGATAAGGTCTGCCATCACTCCCATCCCTCCCCACACCCTCGCCGTCCTGAGGAGACCCCTCCTCGTCCCTGTCCCCGCCGCGGCTTCACCCGGACACCTTCAGAAACCCGGGCACCCCGCGCCCGTCCGTTCGGGACACATCCTGGCACGTCCCTCCCGCGGCCCCGCGCCCCCTCAGGGCCCCTTTACCTGGCCCTGCACAGCGCCGCGAGGCTCCGCGCCCACCCCGGGCCGGCCGGGCCGCGGCAGCGCCGCGCTCGCAGCGCCTCCGGCAGCGCCTCCCGCCCCGGCTCCACCGCTCCGGCGCTTCCGGGTTTTCTGGGCGCATGCGCGAGCGTTTGGCGCGAGCGCGGGGCGGGGCCAGCGGCGGCTCTGAGGGCGGTGAGGGTCACGTGCCCCGGGGGG
>VYZR01024649.1:2397-12965 GCA_013400675.1 Oxylabes madagascariensis
ACATCATGTCTAAAGTTATAGCATACGGATGGTCTTTTAAGAGAAATCTCCTCAGAATTTCAGTTTATAAAATGGTAAAATTTGCTACTTTGTTTGAATGATTAAATTGATAACAGCTTTGGATAATACTTTTTACATAGCTTTAAGCTCACTACTGCTTTTTAATCTTAGACATTCTCACATGAACTGCTCAAAGTAATTGTTAACAAGGTTATTAAATCTTTTTATGAAAAAGAAGTGTAACTTCTTTATTTCCTGGAGTACTAAATTCTAATTTTTTCCTTTCTCCGCTACACATTGTTCATATGTGATATTCTGGGTCTTGTATTACTTTGCTTGATGTTGGTGCTGCAGTTAAACATAATTTTAATATTTTTATCTACTACTATTGATCAGGAAAATATATTGGAGTATATTCTTGAAATGGTGACTTAATGAAGTCACACCAAAATTAATTAGAAAGTCCTTACAAGAAATAAGGCTGTTAGAAAAAATGAGTATATTTTCACAGCACCTTTTCTTATCACAGTTTAAATAAAAATAAATTCTTTTTTCAATTTAATCTGACAAACATTGTTATTTTATATAATTTCTTGTCACTGTAAGGAAGAATCCACAGTCATTTTGCCCAGTTATTCTAAATAGTGTTATGACAGACATATTTATTGGCAGAGCAGTAATAGTGTCTCCTTGCAATTTTCACTTAGAACAGAAGACAGCCCCATCAAGAGCAAATCCAATTATTCAGGGAGAACATTAAATGACATCTCAAAAAGTTGCTATTGTTATCATGGCAAAGAAGTACTACAGAAATGTTAAACAATTTTGATTGTTAGCAGAAGGGGAGGAGACATTGTTTTAACAAGGCAGACTTCAAACTCAAAGGTGGAGTTTGGGTCTTAACTTTTACAAAGGGGCTCTGTAAAGGAATTTAAGAGTTCCCATTATTCAAGTGACTGTTGAATGTGAGTGGACAAGCCTCTGTTCAAAACTGGACTGAAACCAAGGTAGGATGTCCAAGCAGCTTTGCAGCAGCGCTCAGGGAGTCTTTTGCTCATCATGCTCCCAGCACACCTCTAATATTGTGATCTGGAGATAAAAGACCATATCGTTCACATAAAATATGAAACTGTAGTTTTCCTGCCTGCGTGTAATAACTATTTATAAACACTTATATATAAACATACACATGCATTAATATCTGCTTGTTTAGATCAAGGATAAATTTCTGCTTAAGTGCTTTCCATAAATGATTAAAAGTGCAGCAGAAAGAATGGAAACACACTCCAAGTGCGTAGCTGTAGGTGCTGCATTAAGCATGGTAAAAGCACACCTTTCTTTCCTGTTGTGTTATTCTACAATTAATACAGATCTTCCAAAACCCCACAAAGTGGGACAAAGATACTGCTTTATTCATTGCTGTTGCCTATGGTGAGCATTCTGGAGTAACATCTTTTATTGATTAGCAGTTTAGATTTCTAAGAATACTGATTTATCTGCATTTATCTGTCATTACTTGCAGTTTCATAACCTAATGAAAATATTATTATCTCATTTCTGATAGGTTCAAGGCAGCATTTCATTATTTTAGCTGAAGAATATGAAGAATTTATCTCCTTTTAACTCGTATCAGAATATCCCAGCTTTACTAAAATAAAATTAAAATGACATTTGTAGAAGGAAAGCTTTGTACCAATTATGCAGGAAGTCCAAACCATTTCAGGAAAAAGCAGCAGCCAGAAAAAAAACTGCCAGGCAACTGTACTTTGTAGAGAGTAAATATGGAAATTCCACAGAAGCAATCAGGACACAGGAGATTCAAATATAAGAAACACATAAAAATACTTCATGGAATGATTTAATGTATGGAGGAGATAACCACTCTTGTCAACAAGATGAAAAGGTTTTAACTGTGAATGAGACAATATTTAAGAACATAACTAGTACTTGGCAGTGTATTAATCTTGCAAATGTGATTAAGATGTTGAAAAAATAATCTGTTTGTTCTAATTGCAGTTATCTGCCATCTTGTTTTTCAGGTTTGTAGTCTTTCTTAACTGCCAAGCCCTGGAAAAGCCTTTCAGAGTAGAGAGCAAAGGCATGATTTTGTTAGTCATGGGAATTTAGCTGTGCTCATTATCCGCGTTCTACTGGATACCACTTCCAGCAGGAATACCAGAATGCAGGCCTTAGCAAGCCAGGGGGAAGAACATCCTTGCAGAAAATAATTCATTTGTTCTCAGCTGGTACAATAACTGAACTGAGTATCCCAGATTCTCATGCTTTTGAAGTGGTCTCCATCAACAGCAGATTTCAAAGACTGCTATGTGGAAGTCGTTCAGGCTAAACCATACTGTTATTCCCTAATGCTTTCAATTTTTTCCCCACAAACAAAAAAAGAAATGGAGAACACAGTCTATTTAAAAAACATATTCTTTATCCAGTGTGAAAACATTGAACAGTCCATATTTACTTCAGCAGTTTTGTGCACTAAAGTGAATACCTTTTTCTAAAATATGCTTTAATGGTTCCACTATTTTGAAATAGAATTAATTGCTTTCAAAATATAGCTCCACCATCATTGTTTAATTTTGGATATTTGGGAATTTCATATATCTTGCTGAATGGCACACCTGATCGATGCAGAAATCCTTAAGAGGAGAGCTGTGCAAAATAGATCTCTGCTATTTGAAAATATAAAGAAACTTTTAAAGATCCACATTAAAAGGAAACAAAAAATGTTTAATTTAATTACTTTGTAAGACATTATTGTTTCTATTGTGTTTTGTACATGAAGTCAATTTTTTTTTAATGTTTCATTCCTTGTTTAGTCCAAAGCATGGCAATCTGCCAGCCGGAGCTTTTAGTGATAAATTCTGCTACACAAAGCAAAAGTTTTTATATGTGAGGCCACTTCCTTCTGCTATTTTATCATCTTCCTGGTTTTGTCTGTTTTCAATAAATGCCTTTGTATTTTCACATCTTTTATATGCTTGTATACACAGACACTTTCCTCTGTATTAAAACTGATACTTGCAAGTTGTAAGGATAAAAAAGACAGACTGTTGACTTAAATTTCATTGCACTAATACACTATATGAATGCTTTAATGTTACAGTATTAAAAGATCTTAACATTGATATTAAAAGCATTTCCTGAATTTGGCAGTAGGGTGGAGAGGCAAGGATGATGTTTCATAATAAGGTTTTAAAATGGAAATAATCTCTGGGTACAGCTACACTTTAGTACTACAGATTGGCACATGAAGGCTGGGCTCTCACAGTAAATTTGCATTATTTTAAAACATCTCAAATTTAAACATATTGGAATTTAAAATCTAAAAAGAAATTATGGTGGAGGCCAAACATCTCTCCTTTGTCTGTACCAAGGTGCTGAATATTTCTGTCTGAGGAGAAAAATCTAAAAACTCATCAGTAAAGAGAACCCATAGAGACCCTGCATACACAGTGGAACCTGAACAATCTTTAGGGAAAGGAGAATTTGAATTAGGGGCAGTCAGAGGAGAAGGATGAGATTGGAGGGGAAAAGCTTCTGGAACTTACAAGAAACAGAAGCTGTCCCTGCCCATTTTAGCAGTCTGTCCTGAATTCCTCTTTCCCACAAAAAAATGTTACCAAGGATGTAAGCTACAAATCATCATGCACTAATATTTCTATGAAGACCTTTTTGTGTTGTTCTGCAGACCTATTGTTCTTTTACAATCATATTAATAGACTAAAAATAACAAGGGCAGTTCTACCAGACTTAAATTACAATTCTGTTTCTTAAGAATTATTATTTTTTACTGTGCTGATTGAGATCACAGAAATCTTTTTCTGACCACAGAGGTATAAGGTACCAAATTCATCCTTCCTGTAACTGTACTGAGGTAAATGGAATTACATAAGGAATTAATTTGACCTGTCTCCTCCATTTCCTTGGAAAGATTCTTTGTTTTAGCTCTTGCCAAGTTTTAACTTCAACTCTCCCTTGCTTAACATCTTCTTGTACCCAGTGAGTTTTTCTTTCTTTAAGACTATAAAGAGAAACACAGCAGGGGAAAGACAATTAAGGTGAGGATCTGCTTTTTAAATTGAAAGTACACTTCAATTATGGTAAGAAAATGCCAAAACCTTTTTATTTGGTATAGATGTGTATGGGATTATTCTTACATCTGTGAGGATATGAAAGGAATAAAACAGTACATATAACCATGAGAGGGTAAGGATTTAAGTAATGTTTTTCTGCCTAAGACCCATGCGTTCATTTTAACTGCAACAGCCGTAATAAACAGGGACCTTTCTTAGCTAGAGACCGTAAGAATTTAAAATAATACACATCACCTTTTAACAAAGAATCATGCCCTTTTCCCTAGACTCTACAGGTATATTCAAAAATAGCCTATGACAGAAGCTGAAAGCCTACTCTCAGCAGTATATAACTGCAATTTCATGATGCAATAAATTCAATTTTTGGATGGCAATGTGGCATGCAATTCTTTGTACAAACTCAACCTGGCAGTACAAAGTTATTTAAAACCCAAACCTTCAAAAACAAGGACTGGTCAGTAGTTTTACGTTAAGAGTTGATACCATCTGTCCTCCTGCTGCCAGTAAAAAGCCAGGATAAAGCTTGGTCTAAACACTGTAAGTCATAGCTTGCTAACGTTGAGAGAAATGCAATTACATGTTCATATTTATTCTTGATCAATTTATTACCATTAGATGATCTAGGATCACAAAGATGAGACATAACAAGCATGTAAGCCTGAGTATAGGCTCAGCTTGAGAAGAGCTGAGCATAAGGGATCAGAAAGTGAAATTGATGGAGAGTCTGTGGTTCAGAATAAGATTATAATTATGCAGGGATATTGTCCCCACAGACAAACTTACAATCCAGCAGCCTTCCTTTCCTGCTTTCCACACCATCTGTGTGTCACAGTTTACCAGTCCTGCAATTGTGCCAATGCAACTGCTTGTGGGTCCAGAGCATGAATTTAATCAATGGAGCAGTTCTGGTTAAGAATGATTAGATTAGACAGAATTTTAAAAATCTGGATTGAGTGATTTGATTACAGCATGGCTTCACGAACAGCTGCACAAACAGCTCAGAGGCCACAATAAGTCAAAATCATTAGTTGCCAGTTCCTGCTCCCGTCTGAATTTATGGTTCCATATTTATTAAACCCAGATCTGTGCACTGCTGACTAGCCAGCAGCAAGATTTGAGCCAGCTCATGTGGAGATATGCCATTGCATTTCACTCACTGGTGAATCAACAGGAGCACCTGGTGTGACCCTTCTAACACTGCGTGTCACGAGCACGTACAGCTTGTCACTTGGCTGCCACTCGTGCCAGGGGATGCCAGCCCTGGTACGCTGGGGTTTGGCTGAGGAGGCTTCTTCAGGCAGGGAGAAGGAACTGTGGGGGCTCCCATCCATCAGCTGCAGCCATGTGCATGCAGCCAGAGCAGGACTCATGCATGGTTTGCAGCCCAGCTGCAGCTCCCACTGTAGGATGAATTAGGAATTTTAAATTCCCAGGTCTTGATGAGACTGGAGAGTGGTATGTGAGAATACATCTAACCATGCCAAGCTGGAGTTAGCCAGCAGAGAGAAATTCAGACTGTGGCTACTTCTTAGGGTGGGAACAGTCTGGCCTTAATCAGCACAGTCTCCTTTGAGAGTTAATTTACATCAAATTCTTTCACTCTCCTGAGATAGAAAAGCTCTCTCAAGCTTCATGCAAAATTCCATTCATGATCTGTTTCAGCCTATGTCCTTTGAATCCAAGTCCTCTTTTTCTGTTATTTTAGGCCCAGCTTTCATGCTAGAAAGCATCCTGCTTGTGTCTAGTACTGTGCATAATTAATACAGGCAGAACAAGTTCTAATGCAAAATGTGTTTCAGATCAGAAGCATTCCAGAGGTGGTGGACCTTAACAATTTTTGATGCATTTTGTTTTCCTCACTGGGACCCTCTGGTGTTTTTTCCTCAATGAGTCACAAGTGGCCCTATCAGTGTTACACAATGGAAACAGGCACTGCCTTCCAAAACCAGAAATATTTGATGCTAGGAGTAGATAAAGCTCATTTAGAAATCTTAAAAAACCATAAACCCTCAAATGTGTCAAGAATAGGAATTTAAAAGAAGCTACAAATAAAATTCAGGGTATAATTTCAAAGTTAATCTGAGAGAAACCCTTGCAAAATTCTTAGCAGAGAGGTATATTTATTCTTGGGGGTTTTGACTATTTTAATGGAACTAGCTTCCTAGCCATACAAAAAAGCACCATTCATAAAAGATGTTTGACTTGCTAAGCTTTAGCTTTGATGTTCCCCAAAGCAATATAAAATACCTGCATGTAAAATTTTTTTGGCCTAAATGAAAGGTACAAGCACTTTTGAAACATTTGAGACAACCAGCAAACAGGATTTTCTACAAAAATGTTTTTCCAGCTGAGAAAAATATGGTAAGTGTGACAACATAAACATTTTAAGAAACAATGCATGGCTGAAACCCATCTGCCAGGCAGAGGAAGTCAAAGAGTTTGCCTGAGGGGTTTAAGAATACCAGATTATTCAAGTACTGATAAATTTAAAAAAATATAGGGGAAAAAAAAAGACATGCTGATGGACTAAGACTTTCCTGCATGGAAATTATTAAGCAACGCTTCTTAAAAAATAAGAACTGTTTGATTTTGTCCAGATTTGAAACAAAAGTATTCTTTAATACAATGGCTGGGTATCAATGACAGTGATTGTTTTAGGAAATGTAATGCTTGCACCTTTTTCCTAAAAATGGGGGAGCATCTATGTGAACAAGTTGTAAAATCAACCTATCAATTCTAGATTATAAAACACTGCACAGCATCTGTATTGTTTAAGATGTATCTATATTTTTGGTATAGATTATATTCTCTAAGAATGTATTCTTAAGACTGTACAGATGTTCATGTCTGTAAGATTAACTGTTTTCCTTCAGGGTAACTATCCATATTACCAAATCTAACAGAAATCACACTAAGGCAGACTTGCAAATTAGTGATGTCTTGCTTGCACAAGAAATGGAAATACCTGCATGGAGGTGACTATCTCCTTAAGTAAGATTTCAAAGAGTCTTCCTTCCAACAGTAAGAAGCATTATTCCATCTCCCTGTGGCTGATACTGACATCCAGACTGATGGCCCAAGTCAGTTTATTTCTTTCTGCATTGAGAAAATTCAGAGTTTTATTTCTTACACTTGAATACAATGCTACTACCCATGTATGAACATCCTCAGAGCTCATGCTTTTGATTAGAAATAAAAACTTTATGAAATCTATAATAGTAAAATTTTTATTTTCATCCACTGCTCTTGGAATCTGGTTCAAACTGAAACCCATAGAAATGGCTTAATATTTAATGAGCTTTATAGACCACAAAAATGTGATGTAAGGGTTTCAGTTGTCTTCACTGACTCGCTGTATAGAGACAAATGCCATAACAGATGTGCTCCTCAACCCTTAAAATGAAAAATGACATGATAAATTACTTCTTAGCGGGAACTGAATCAGAACAGTTACTGAACTATCCAAAGAGGGACAAAAAAAATAGAAAGACAAAGTGTATTACCTGAAAATTCGGCCAGTAACCACACTTATCATTGAGGAATCAACCCTGCCAACAGCAGGTTTTGGAGAAAGCCCAATTTTCCACTAAAAATAATTTCAACAGAGCTGCTATTATTTACATGAATGACAGACTACGAAGTTCTTCCAACACAGAAGGTTAGACTTGTGGATATGAAACTGGCAAAACATACTGGTGGTAAAAATAGACCTAAGACTATGGAAGACACCACAAGAAGAAAAAAAAAGTCAAGCAATCCTGAGAAAAATGTTGATTGAAAGTCTCAATAATATGAAGAAAAAATTAAAATTCATATATACTTCAAAACAGAAGAATGATTAAAATTCCAGAAAACAAAGTAGATGTGACAAAATTATTCACATGAGCAGGAAATCATTTATTGGAATTTGTCTTGGAATTTGCTATGATTGTAAACTGTGCTGCTTCTGGCATCTTTGTTGGTAAGGAACTACCCTGTATTTAATGATAGTGTTGTTACTGTTAAATTGCCAAAAACCAGGGAGGAGTTCTGCTATGGTAGAACTGCTATAGCTATGATGTAGAACTGTGACTGTAATTCTTTACTTGATTTTACACATTTTCAAAAAATCTACTCCTGACCTAGTTAGGTTTACAGCCAGACATGAGCTTTACTTTATACACAGGAAAATGAGGCAACAGGGTGAAAGGTTTGATCTTAAAAGTTTCTGTGACACCTCTCACCTACAGATTGAACAGCTTTGTCCACTAAAGCACCTAGTACACAGAATTAACAGTTTTATGCTCAGAACACCTGTAGGATCAGGCCCATGCAAAAGTTTATTTATGACACACACAGCATGAATGAAAATGTTTTAAGGAATATCTGCCATCCTTTCAAAGACACATGGCCTCAGTGAGAACACTATAATTTCACTACTCTTTTGTACTATGTATCATTAATAAGTCATCCTATTAAAGCAGGACTGCAAAGAACAGATTCTTCTTGAGATGGTATTAAATGAATATATATCAGAGTTCCAACACAGTAAAATATATATTCAGCAAAATACTGAAAATTTCCCTGTTCAAGTTAATAATAAAGGTATAATAAAGAATATTTTCCATATTTCATGAGTTTGGAATTGGGTTTCACCAAGAAGTTTCTATAAAATATTGCAACTGGTCACTTGTAACTAGGACAGACATTTCTCATATCTTCCTTGCATCACAAAATAATTTTTCTCTTTGCTATTAATGTGGACAGTTTTAAAACCAGTATTGCTTCCATGAAGTCAACAGGAATTTTGCGCTGAATGGGTGGGAAGAGGACTGTTCTCCACACTTCACTCTCCCCTGCTATTAGGATTTAGATTAGGCTTTTTTATTTTGGCCTAGAATTTTCCTTGTAACGAAAGTATAAGAAGGAAGGAAGGCTGTCAAACAGAAACAAGAACATAAAAGCATTTACTTTATATAAAGGTGTAAAACAACATAAATGAAATGAAAGCAAACAATCTGTGATTGATTATAAAATTAGAATTTTTCTCATGAAGCAGATTCCCCACTAATGTAGATGAACAGTTTGCTCAGTGTGCAAAAATATTCAGAGCCCACTGTCAGTTCATCTGCATTAAGACTTATTTTAAAACATCCTGTAATGGCACTTTATAGACATAATTTCAAAATAAATCTCTCACCAAGGTGATGCTTCTGTTTTATGTAATCATATTCTTTTTATAAGTAACTTACTAAACTCATAACAATATTTAATTTAAAATATGAAAGACAAAGAGGAGTATTTTAAAGGTTTATGATTTTTGGATGAGGTAAAACACTTTATCACCAGAGCAGCTGTCAGAGCCAAACCTCAGCTCTCAGCAAAATGGGCTGTAATAACCACCTATAAGCAGCAGTGTCAAGAGGTGACTGCTCCTGACACAGCTTCCTAGACAGTGCTCTGTCCCATGCCAGCCTACAAAAGGAAAATGAAAAACCCCGTATTTTCCTGTTGGCTGACCCTTTCCTCCCACAGCTTCCTTTCTGAATAGAATTTTGACACGAACGGTTTTTAAAAAATAACAAGAGGCGGTGCCAAGGAAGGAAGGAAGGAAGAGTGATGTGCGTTAGTACACTTCTGCCTACCTTTCCAGACTTTGGAGGCTGCTGACATCCCGACTGCCATGGTATGTAACTCACTGAAGATCTTTACTGAAGACTAGAGAAATCCCACAGATGCTCTGGCTCCTAGGGCAGTAAGCAGGAGAGCCCTTTGCGTTATCCACACAGACAATGGTCACCAACACAACCCCTGCACCGCCCATGGGGCACAGTTCCATTTCTACAGCAGGCTCTCCATGGCCCCTGTGGCAAGGGGAGCACCCAGCACCGGACCCAAGAACAAGGAGCAAGCAAGAATCAGCAGAAGACATGCAGAAACAGCAGATGTCTCGGGCTTTTTTCCAGAGACTTCAACTCACCTCGTCCCCCTCCACTATGCTACTTCAGGCCAGCTCAGCCCTCACCTTCCAGTCTCCTCCCGCTCTCCCCCGCTTCTCTTTATAACCCCTCAAGGAGTCTTTAGATCTCCACAAAAGAGTCAGGGGCTCTGCAGACATTTTCTGGCTCTTGCAGACCCCATAACATGACCCGAGCAGGTACGACCCCGAGCGACTCGGCCCGGGCTCCTCTCGCTCCCGCCCGCCCGGGCGACCCCCGACAGCTCCCGGGCAAGTGGCTTGAGGGGCCTCGGCGCTGCGGGGCCGCGCCGTGCGGGACCTGCCGGGGAGGGAACACCGCAAAGGGCAGGCGGGAAGGAGAGAGGCTCCGCTCCCAGCGGGGCTCGGCCGGGGCGCTGAGGGGACGGGCGGCTCGGAGCTGGCCGCGACCCCGCGGTGCGGGGGCGGCGGCGGAGGGGTCGGGCGGGGCCGCCTCCCCTCCGCCCCCCGCGGGTCACATGAGAGGGGCGGGCGGCTGGGCC
>VYZR01024652.1:0-14075 GCA_013400675.1 Oxylabes madagascariensis
CACTGGGAATGCTCTGTTATGGCATGTGCAGGAGCCTTGCCCTGAGAAATGCACAGGCTGTTCCAAGAACTTCCACGAAAACAGCAACAACAGCAAAAAGCGATGCAGCAAACCCAAAGCAAAGGTCAGAGGGTGCAGCTGAGAGGAGGCTTTGCTGTCCCTAAATCCTCTCAGGAAGAGCTTCATGGCAAACTTCCCCCAGTGCTTTAGGTCCTGCCTCGCCTCCTGTGGCTGCTCTGTGAGAAATGTTAATTTTCCATGTTTTATTCTGTCCACAGCTATGAATATTCACAATATATTGACAACATGGAAAGGGAAAAAAGAGTTTGTTTAGTTAGAAAGTATCAAAATAAGAAGTGTCTCTTTGTTTAAGATGAGGCACCTAAACCGTAATCAACAACTTCTCTTGAGTCAGAAACCATGAATCATCCTCTGAAATCAGATCACATTCAAGATTAGTTTCTCATGGTATTGCTGAGGAATTTCAGATATTTCCATTGGGAATAGAGTTATTTCTTTAATCACCCCAAGGTTAGTTTGTTCAGTTCTAATTTTTTCTTGCATAGAGAAGGTTGCCCAAAGGTAAGGAATGCTGAGATCTAAAAGTGGAGTGGAAAAAAATAAAAAACTGTGAGATCAGGACAAGATTTAGAGACCAAAGTGATGTGGAGACACAAATTGGACTATTTTATCCTGGCAGAAAGTTCATAGAGGCTTATGACCATCCTGTTAAATACTACAAAAAAATAGATCAAGTCACTGATTGCAGCTTTCTCCAGCCAGCTGTACATGAAGCAACAGAGATACGGATTTGAACACGGGTTTCACGAGTTTTCTCTGTTATCAGGGAGAATAATAAGTGTCAGGAGGGTTGGGATGGATGTCTGAAAAGGTTCTTCCCCCAGAGGTTCTGGGCACTGCCAGGAGGGTTTGGACACCGCTCCCAGCATCCCAACAGGGATTGTTGGGGTTGTGCTGGGGTGTCTGTGCAGGGACAGGAGCTGCATCAATGATCCCTGTGGGTTCTCCCAGCTCGGGATATTCCATGATTTTCTCTGTTATTTCTGTGTCTTTGCTCTGTGACACCTCAGCAGGGACCCAGCTCCTCCTGTGCTCGCACTGGGGAGAGGAGGCTGTGCCAGCCCCATCCCAGCCAGCAGAGCCATCCTGGAGCCATCCTGGATCATCCCCGCTCTGCCCGTGGCTGCAGGAATGGCAGCAGCATCCAGAGGCTGATTCACCCCATCCGGGCATGAATCACCCTCTGACACAGCCTGCTCCCACCACCAGTGACTCCAGGGGCTCTGCAGTGGGCTTTAAATAGATGTTTAACTTTAAATTGATAAACTTGCGTGAAATCAGTCCCATCCAGCGGGGTTTTCTATCCCAGATGCATTAAGCATGTCCCATCACTGCTTTATTTGGGAATATCCTTCAAGCCATGACGTATATTTAGGCAAAGCCTTCCCTGCTGCTTGGATGATGGGTGGGAATTTTCTCCAGTGTAAGTTTTTGGGTTAAATCAAGCATTTGGCCAATCTCACTGAATCAGCAGCTCTGAGCGACAGCAGAAAGTGGAGCTCCAAGTGCAGGGGTAGAACTTTTGATGCAGAGGGTGAATAATACATGGAAGTGAAAAGTATCCTGCTATTTTCACCTCCTACTTATCAAAGGGAGAGAAGGAGAGGGAGAGAAGGCGCTTGCTGAAAATCCTGAGTTAGATTTTTAATAACACAGATTTCTCCCCCACTTTTCTCCTCTCCTTTCCCTTCACATAGTGAGAAACTTCCCGAGGTTGCCAATGGCACTAAAACAGCCCGTCCACTTTCAGAATTTCAGTCACCTCTTAAACACTTAGAGGCTGAATTGAGTGAAAACCCGTTTTCAGAAGAGTTTCCAAGGAAGTAGAAAGTTTCCACACCCTGAGTCTTGCACTCAAAGAAGTGGAAACTGGCTGGTGGCTGCCAGAAGTCTGAATAGTTGTATCATGGGCTGCTGAATGCTTTATTCTGTCATAAAAGACACGAACATGCTTGGTGCTCCACTAAAACACACAAATACCCTTTGAGAAGTGTAGCTGCACAATATATGACTTGTGAATTCTTCTCTCCTTGCATTTTCTTGGCGTAACGTTGTTTTTCAGCTGCCTCATACCAAATAAATTCTGATGAAATTGCACAGCTTGTGTTTTGCAAAATTCAAGCGTTGCAATCACAGTGAGAAAAAGAGAGGAATGTGTCTCGTACTAAAGACACCTGGATGAGAAAATCTGTAGCCCCAACTGTTTGGGAATGACTAATCAGGGACCACATGCTGTGTGAACTTTTACCGATCCTCCCTATTTATGGCTTAAAATGTAAAGCCTGGGCTCCACAGAGCGCCACAAAGCAAAATAAATGATCAACAAGACATGGAGATGAGACTCTGCACTGGAGATCACAGATTTGGAGGCTCAAATTTGAAATAAATTTGGGGCATTTTAGGGGTGCTGAACCTTCCCACTCTGCAGTGAGGAGGGCGAGGTTTGTGCCCAACTTTTCCTCATTCCTCCACGTGGGAGGACCCAGCTGGGGAAGCAGGAGTGACCATTTGAGGATTAATTCCCCAACCGGCCGAGCTGTTCATCTCTGGGTAGGTTTTATTATTGATTGGGTCTCGTTTCCCAGCTCAAAGGGAGTTGAGCAGAAAATGTTGGCAAAAGGTATTTTTTGGCTGGAGGTCCATGGTGAAAGGACAATGGAGAGCTCAGAGATGGATTCAGCTTTCTGCAATTCTGTAACACCTGACCATACCAAAAAGGAACTGCACAACAAATAAAATTTAGAGTTTAAAAAGCCTTTCCTTGCTGTTCACCCTTTCTACTTTGAGCAAGAAGATTTGCTGCTTACAGTATTCCAATTAATTACCCTGCTTTAAAGCAAGGGTAAAGCTAATAAAGGAAAAGACAACATCAAATTTTCAAATGCATCCTCATTCAGTGCTTCAAGTTTATGGAAAAACTCTGGACTTGGAGGTTCTGGGTGGGACATTGTGGTGTTCCCACTGTTTGACCCTGCCTGATGATCCTGCATTTATATGATAACATAAAACTACATTTATCAACCCATTCAACCGCCTCCTGTCAAGGACTTTATTTAATTTCCAGTTTAGTGAAGAGTGTAAATAATAACAAAGCTGTCCAAGGTTTGAGAATGAAGTTGCTTAGGGGTGCTGGTTAAAACACTGGAGAGTGTTCCATGATATTTTGGGATTCCTCTGTGCTCAACACTGGTATTTGCTGCCAGTGCCAGGCTTAGTCTTGTTATCATTTTGGTGCAGCACGGTAAAGTTGAATTAAATTATTCTAATTAAATGGTTGCTATATAAAAGCTCTTTGCTTTCCAGTGCCTTTCATATTATACAATAGAAAGCAGTTATTATATAAAGCAACCAATCAAAGAAAATAAATCCCCTTTCCAGAAAATCCTTCTCATTCTGAAGTGTGATCAAATGCTAAAAGCTTTTGTAATAAGGAAATAAAGTTTGTGAACGAGTTTGTTTCTCCACAGACTAACTTATTTTCCATTTCAGTCCAGAAAAAGAAATCATCACCTTTTCCTGTTGATAAATTTCAGGATCAAAATGCCAAGTCATGGGTGGGTTAGGAAAATCTTATTTGTAATCAAAGGTTTGGCCAACTTCCTACATTTTTTACATTTTAATTATACACTGCATTGGCATCCTGCTATAAAGACATTACTTTCTGGAAACTCTCAACTATTTACATGACTAAGAACTTAATTGAATCAAGAATTTTTGCTCCTTCTTCTGTCTCTCTTTTGGTTTTTTTCTTTTCAAAAAGAGCCATCATTCCCATTCCTTGCTGTGGAAAACATTCCTTCGCTCCTGTTGGATTTTGGTAGCAAACACAAACAAGACTTTTGTCCTCAAGCAGCATTTCAGACACGTGGTCTGGTGTCTCAGGATTTCTGTCTTTCAAGGAAATGTTAATTCCTGCTGCCAAATGAGGTTAACAATTCCTATAAACCCTGCATAGGTGTCCAAGTCTTGAGGTTTTCCATGGGCTGGAAGGGTTCAGATGTGGTTTGGTACCTCCTCAGGAGCATCAGTCCCCTCTAATCCTGCACGTCTGAACTGGGGATTAGCTCAGTTTAATGAATTAGATGGGGAAAAGGGATCTCAGATCACCTTTTCCCAAGTGGCCATGGGGAAGGAAAAGGAAAAATTGATCTAATTTTGGTCCGTGAGGAGCATCAGGAAAACCCAGAGCTGTTCTGAGCGAGGCTGTGAAGGCAAACGTGGTGTTTGAGGGCATCCAAAGGGCAGCAGAGCAGGGAGAGGATGTTGGATTTTCATTTCTGTGCCTCGACACCATCTCCCCAAAGGACGGATGGAAGGACGGAGGGATGGATGGATGGATGGATGGACGGATGGAGGGATGGATGGATGGAGGCACAGAGGGATGAGAGATGAGGAATGAGNGGATGGATGGACGGATGGAGGGATGGATGGATGGAGGCACAGAGGGATGAGAGATGAGGAATGAGGGATAGATGGATGGATGGATGGAGGGATGGATGGATGGAAGGACGGAGGGATGGATGGATGGAAGGACGGAGGGATGGATGGATGGAAGGACGGAGGGATGGATGGATGGAAGGACGGAGGGATGGATGGATGGAAGGACGGAGGGATGGATGGATGGAAGGACGGAGGGATGGATGGATGGAAGGACGGAGGGATGGATGGATGGAAGGACGGAGGGATGGATGGATGGAAGGACGGAGGGATGGATGGATGGAAGGACGGAGGGATGGATGGATGGAAGGACGGAGGGATGGATGGATGGAAGGACGGAGGGATGGATGGATGGAAGGACGGAGGGATGGATGGATGGAAGGACGGAGGGATGGATGGATGGAAGGACGGAGGGATGGATGGATGGAAGGACGGAGGGATGGATGGATGGAAGGACGGAGGGATGGATGGATGGAAGGACGGAGGGATGGATGGATGGATGGATGATGGATGGCTGGTTCCATGGATGGTTCCATGGACGGATGGAAGCAGAACGTCTGCCCCATGCTCATCACACAGCCCCAGCAGTGGCTTGAGTGAGAAGTGTGACCTGCCCAGAGTGCCCGATCCACGTAATTGAAATCTTAAGAAATAACAAAAAGTCAAATCATAAGGTGCTCCAAGCCTTGTGTTTCCAAGCATTCCAAAGGGAGCTGACAACACCGGCTCCTTTGAGCAGGATGCAGTGAAAATTATATGTCTGCTTACGAAAAAGAGCTGTAAGTGCTTTTCTCTTCCCCCCATTAGGAGACAAATACAATTTCTAGTAATTGCATCTGCGCCTCCCTTTCTTGAGCTGTTACAATGGGTTCAGCACACTTCTCATTAGTGCTGAGAAACTCAAAATGAAAGGTACTGTTGAATTGGAAAATATTATTATTACAGTAAAAGTCACAAGGAATTGGATTTGTACAAAACTATAAAGCAAAACACACTGAGATGATTCATTATGCATCACATGGAGAAAGACGTAATGCTGTTAATATGGGAGAACAGATGTGTCTATGTATTTTAAGTATCTTTTTCTCTTCTCTGATGAAAAGTTGTTTTTTTTTTATCCAAAAAAAGGAGAAAGAAAAGAAAAAAAAAGAATGAAAAGCCAACCTGATCTTGATTACTGGTACTATTGAGAGAGTTCACTGGGAAATGAAAGCAGTCACTGCTGTTGCCATTAATCTCATTTTATGTTAGTTTGGCTTTTACTGCAGAAAGTAAAAACTCTTGGGTTTTCTTTCCTCCCCGGTCCCACATGTGAGTTAAAGCAAAGCTGACAAGCAAGTCCTTGACATAACCTCACGCAGGCTGTGGTTAGGAGCTCTCGAGCAGCCACAGCCCAGATGTGATTTCCTCACTTTATTCAAATTAATTGGGCTCAAATTAAAAAGGCAGCGCTTTGTTTTGGTTTGGTTTAAAGAGACAAGGCTGGGGGGCAGTCGTCGCCTCGTTATCTCTGTTTTTTCATGGTACAGTTGTTTGGACGTGGGTGTGAAAGAAAGTTCATCCTTTTTCCATTCTGTCAGACCTCAAGCATTTGGTGCAGGGACCCAAGAGCTGCTGCTGAGTTGAAGAACAATCCCCTGGGATTTCACCGTGGCTGCACTCCCACCTTGCCTTTGGGACCGAGGCCACTTTGTCACTGCCCAGGGGATAAATCCCCCATTCTGAGGGGCTAAACTCCCTCCTGCAGACACAGCGTATTTTAATATCCTTTATTGCACAGAGCAGGGGAAGGCAGACGTATAGAATTTATGCAATGATCCTTCTGGATTTTAAAATTCTACATTTATACAATGGAGGTGCTCCTCAGGAATCCCACAGCACTTGTTTGAATGCACAGGATTTTTTCTGTGCCTGTGTTGCAGAAGGAACTGCCTCCGCTATTTACTAAGGAGCAGTGTAGCCTCTTTATTTCTGCTTTTGGTATCCAAGTTAAAGAGGAAAATCCAGTAAGTGAAAGAGAATGCTGAGCTGCAAATGGGTGAAGAAGCCATGTGGGGCGAAGGGGTCTGGTTCTAGAAATGATTTAGGAGAGGAAAAGAAGTTGCAGAGTCTGACCTTGCAAAGGAAAAACATTGGAAAACATAAAACACCCTCTTGGCTTGAGAAATCTCACATGGCACCGCTTGGTGACCCTCACGATTACTGTCATTAATTAGGGACTATTTTATAAGCACCCAAAGACTTCCTAGGTCTGAGCCACTGTCAGAAGTGATGAGTTTTTAATGGCAACCGGCAGGCTTGAGAAATTCCCGCACTGTGGAGACAGACACGTCCCCGGGGAGCCGAGTGCCTGCCCTCTCCTGGCTCAGATATTGGGGTTAATTGGGGCAGCAGCGAGCTCTGAGTCCCCACAGCAGGGCGCAGGCACCTCCCTGCTTGGGCTGATGTTTGGTTTCAGAGCCCTGCAAACACAGCAGGGCAAGGTTTGGCTCTCACAAATCAGGTTAAACCAGGGGACACGTTTTATTATTTGGCAGCAAGTTTATCTTCCGTGCTGAAACCGAGCCCGAAACAAGATTCCCTCTCGGGCTTGTTTGCTCACTGGGAGGTGCAGATAGAAATGGGAGGATGCCGCAAATGAAAAGTCTGTTTAGGCCACATAATCTCCTTCATTAAAGTATCAGTGATGCTGGATAAGGCTCACTCGGGGACCTATTAATGGAAACACATCTGCTGCGTTCATAATAATAAAAAGACTGGCTCTAAAGTGATTAATTGCTGTTAACAGAAGCGGGTCCAGCTTTGGGAGGGCAAATATGTGGCACATTTGGACGTGCACAGGAGGCTTTGCAGAGATGAGCACAGCCCTTGCTAAGCTCAGCTTGCAGCGCTGCAAGGACAGCTCAAAGGCTTGGGATGGGTCAAGTCGGGCCACCTCACCTCTGGCTGAAAATCCCACTTCTCCCAGGCTTTCCCAAGTCGGGAACTAACTGGAAAAGGAGCATCACTGCCTTTTTTTTTTCCTGATTCAAATGCGTTTTTATTAGCAGTGCTTGTATTACGGTGGTCACAGGAGACCCTAATCAAAGTGGGGCCCTCCTGGGTTAGACGCTGTCCAGGCCCATAATACAAACCAGCTCTTCCTTTTAGGAACTGAGAGGCTTGCAGATAACCAGAGCTTGGGAAGGGAAAGCCAGACAGGGAGTGGGGAACTGCCACCACCTGCCTGAGGGATCATAGGTCTTGGATTTGGATTCCGGGCCCTTCTTTAGGGCTGGGGAATGATGGATGAGATCCTCAGGAGCACAGAGCCCTCAGCACAGCCACAGTTCCTGCCGCCTGCAGAGGGCTGGGGGAGCCTTGGCTCTGGCATGGAGGCGCCAAGAAATTGGGCAGAAAAAACAATCATTCCTGCTGGAAGGATGCTGGGGATGCCTGGACGGGGAGCTCAGAGCCATTCCCAGCTCCAGGCCCTCTGGAAGCAGGCATGTCATACCCTGTCAGAGGGAGACAAAGCCTGAGCCAGGCTGGCAGGAGAATAGGGCTCGTTGCCAGCACATTGATTAGAGCCCAGATGAAGATAAAAAGGCTGGAGATCCAGTGCACGGTCTGGAATTGTGTGTTTCTGGGGAAGATCTAATGTATTCATGCTGTCAGGTCACATACATTAGGCCCAGAAACCTGAGGTTTGCTTTCTTCTTTTTGTTCCCCCCCTTTTTTTGGAAGCACTTGGAGCAAATATATTGAATGAGACATTTGCAAGCATGGAGCCCATTAATAACACAAGGCCAATGCAAGGCTGCAGCCTCATTCATGCTGCTCTGGGGAGCCAAGGAAATTAAAATCCTCTCCGTTCCTTTTCTGCGCTGGGGAAATCAAAGCCAAGCCCTGAGAAGGGGCTGATTGGAGACAGGTGAAATGTCTGTTTGTTTTTAAAGCCTTACAGCTCTCATTTTTGGTAGTCCCTGGGTTTTCCAAGTGCCTTGTGCAGATACCAGAGGAGAGGTGGCTGGAAGGGAAGAAAACCAGTCTGGGGAGCATCAGGGAACCAGGAACTTTTCAGATAGCAAAGAACAAAAGTCTTTACAGCAAAGGCTCCTTGCTGACAGCTGCTGGAGGTGCCCAGCTTGTGCTTTTATCCCTCTACAGCGTTCCTACTGTGTTCCTCATGCCACAGACTTGCAACTCTGAGAGCCTGCACTCTTGATTTGTGCTAAAACGACAATAAAACCTTCCAGGAGTCTCAGAGAATGAGGAAACCATAAACCAGACAACAATCATCCAGTTCTGCGCATGATGTATTGTGCAGATAAGATGAACTCAATGATCTAGGGATGTTTTATTGCTGGATGTAAGACACATCTTATTTAAGGTGCACAAAGAGCCCCGTCCGTGCACCCACAACCCTCAGCACTGCTCCTGGGCCAGGCAGCCCCTGTAAATCTCCATGCAGATGTCCATTAGCTGAGTATTAAGTGGGCAGGCAGACACCAGAATGGCTTTGTCACGAATCTGATGTTCCCATCTAAAGAGATCTAAACGGGCTTGTTTTATAACTGCTTCCTGCAGTCAGCCTCCCATGATAGCCCGGACTTGCTAACGCTCCTTTTATTGCTGCCATCTGATTGTATAACTCTGCACTGATAGCAGCTCTTCATATTGCATCGATTAGGCAGAGAACAGGAAAATGAACAAAATGTACTCATTCTGTTTATAGTTGGAGCTATAATTTTGTGGCCCTCCTTGGACGCCTCAGCAGGAGAATCAGATGCACTTTTCTCCCCGTTTGGCAATGCTCTCCTGCACTGGCGGGGAGCTGGGGCCAAGTTTGCTCAGCTCCTGCTCTCAAAAATGGCTTTTTTTTTTTTGTTTGTTTGGGATGTGGGAGATGGAGAGGGCTCCCAGGGCAACTGCTGGGACACAGGAACAGCTTGTGTTAAATACAGAATTTCCAGAGGAGAGAGGCTGTGCATCAACCCTTGATAATCACAGGTTGTGGGATGATTGGGAATGAAGGTTCAGGGTGAAGAACAAGGGAGAAAGATGGTGATGATGATGATGATGATGATGATGATGATGATGATGATGATGATGATGATGATGATGAACTTGGCACGGGTTCTCTTTGCCCTAGTGCAGAGGCTAGCCAGTGCTAAAGGAATAAAGAAGGGATTTATTAAAATAAATATCCTTCAAAGGATGCAGCTTGGGCAGTACAAGAGCCTGGCTGTGGCTGCACCCAAGATGGACAGTGGGTCACGAGTTTTCACACTTTTATAAGTTTTGTTCCATTTCTATATTGGGGTTCATTGTCCAATCACAGCTTTAGGTGATGAAGTCCCATCCTCCCAGTTTGCTCTCCTCAATTCCCTGTTGTTTGCACTTTTTGGGCCTGAAGCTGCAGTGGTGTCCTTGGGCTGGAAAAGGATTGTTCTGTCTGACTGAGCTGTGAGGAGAACTTGCTCACACTTTATATGAAGTTCAGAGTTAAATACCAATGCAGTGCAGAATCTGGAAAATATGAAAGCTGGAACTTGAGGCATCACTCCCAATTAGGAGCACGGGGTTGTTGCTCTTTGTCACTGGGGTCACATTCTGCTTTAATGGACAAAACCTGGCTGCTTCCTCCTCTCAGTGCTGCCAGCCTTGATCTGAGGGGCTGAGATGGACCCTTGACTCATTTTCAGCCGGGAAAAAGCTCTTTTCTTGCTTTGCTGTACTTTGGTCAATTCAGTGGTGAGTGATTCAAGGTGACTCTGATTAAATTAGAGGTTTCAGTGAGTGTGAATCTGATCTTTTGAAGAAGCAGAAACAGAGAATGAAAAGGAAGCGATGCATTTATCCGTCCTCTAGAATTCCTATTTAAATGGAAGTATTTTTAATAAAATCACTTACTGGTTTCAGGGCCATAGGGTAGAATCTCTTCTATATGGCAAGAAGAATTCTTTTCCTGGAGTATTAACTACTTAAAAGGTTGAGTGTCAGTCTTGCACCATTTCCCTCAGGTATAAAGATTTAAAAAGAAAGCAGTTTGGTAAAACTCTGTAACACTGAGAATGCAGCTCTCTGCACACTGGGCTAGGAAAGGTTTTTTTGCTGGGTTCAGAGCCAAGCCAAAAGCCCATATGAGGCTAATCCCAAAATGAGAGACCACCCTGCTTTATCCTCACCCACTGCTACTGGAACGTGTGCACCAAGGCTTTTGTGGGAATGTAGCTTTTTTCCTGTGTCACTCTCAAATTCCTCTGTTTATGGCTACGTGAGATGGAGAATTAGAGAACAGGAAAACTGAACCCAGTTTCCTCAGTTTCCCTGTTTGCTGAACTTTCATATTCAACCCAGTGCTGCTTTTGTTTTGTTTCTTTGTTGATTGAAGTTTCTCCCAAAGGAGATTTCATGGCATTTTTAGCCTGGCCAAAAAAAAGAAAAAAAAAATAAAAAAATCCCACCATTTTTGAAAACAACAATTAGCCATTATTAACCTAATGATCTAATTAAACTGGGAGGGAGATAAGGTTAGATAACAACAAAAAAAACAACAACAACAACAACAAAAAAACCAAACCAAACCAAAACAAAACAAAAAAACCCAAACAAACAACCAAACCCAAACAATTAACAGAATTAGGCAGCAATTAGGTAATAAGGAGGCTTAAAAAGCTGTATGATGTCACTTGTGGATGTCCCAGCTGATGCCAGCCCAATTCCCATCCATAGGGATGGACAAGCTCTCAACCAGAGCCTCTCAAGTTTCGTCCACTCCCATTTTCCCAGTCAGGGCAAAGATTTGTCATTGGCAAAATAAAGATTAAATCAAGCCTGAGAAATGTGAATGGAGCTCTGGAAGTTCTCTTGGCACAGAGATCCATTTCCTGCTCTGACGGATTTAGAAGTGCTCAGGTTCCTGCTGTGACTGGAAAGTTGTTTCAGAACATCTTTCCTGTGATGCTCAGAAACCTCCTGCATGTTTCCCCCTCCTATTTACTCACAACCAGCTTGATTTGGGGCCAGCATTGTCCTTCAGCTGAAATAACTCTCTCCCTTTCCCTGGGGGTTTACCTGGGCTATTTATAGAAAGCAATCCCTTTCCTAGCCCTTTCCTGCTTTTCCTAGCCTTTTCCTGCTTTTCCTAGCCCAAACAAAGCTATTTTAGCTTTAGCTAGCTCCCTGATTGCCCCACACCTGCTCCATCGAGGTCCTGGTGCCCCTCTCAAGGCAGGGACCTTCCCTCTCCCACCTGAATTTTCAGCTCTCATTTATAAACACTCATTTATCCCATGACCTTTGCAGCCACATTTTCCTTTCCCACTCATGAATTTCTGCTCATCACAGAGCCTCTGCCATCTTTCCCTAGCCTCATGTCCATGCCATCCTGTAGCCCTGATTTGGGATGGGCTGTGGGACAAAGACTTTATTTGGAGTTTTCTACTGCCACAACAATATAATTTCCCTGATTTATCCCTGAAATCCTATAAATAGGCCACTGGCACAGGCCGGGCTTGTTATCTGTGATCCCTTTACAGCCCAGGTTTTTTGTCCCATCCTCAGACTCGTGCACACAGGGAAATTTTGGTGGTGTCTGGTTTTCCTCAGTGGATATCAAAGGAGGCCAGGGCACGAGCCCAGGATTACTCATTTAGCTTTGAGACACCCTGAAGTGGGATAAGATTAATTTCACTTTTAAGTGAAACAAGGTAGTGACGACTTTTAGGTACATCAGCTCCAGCTGCTGAGCTGCAGGTCAGGAGCTGCCTGACAATGAATAAATAAATAGGTTTTTTTTTCTGGAGCTGAGATTGTCTCTCATTCATTTTGGGCACCTGAAGATTGTCTCTCATTCATTTTGGGCACCTGAATGTGAAAAGAAAATTAGAATTTTGAATCTCCCCATCATCATTCAAAATCTACTGGTTTTAGGCTTAAGGAAGGAATGTTCCTTAGCATGTTCCTCACATCGAAGAAGTGATGTAACATTGCTGAAAATGCCTTTAATTGTCTGAAAAAAACCCTGGTGGGGTTGAGGTTAGCTCTGAGTGAGGCAGGGCCTTGCTCTGCTCTTACACCAGACCAGGGCTGAGGCAACACCAACCACACCTGGGCATCTCTGCTCTCCTGAGGATGGGCCAGTCCTCAATTTCCCCAATTTCCCCAATTTCCCCAATTTCCCTGCATCCCTTCACTCTTGTCTTCCCAAAACCCGTTCCTCAGGCAATCAGATCATCCCCCAAGGTAAGTGACAGGCACGTAAATCCTGGGGCTTTTTGTTCTGATGAAATCTGGGCAAGAAAAGGGACTTGGAGCGCACGATGGAAAATATTTCTGAGAGCAGCTACTCCGGGGCAGCAGTTCTGCTCAGCAAGCACAGGAATTATTTTGGAGCGCAATAAATCTTCGTAGTTCTGCAGTCTCACTTGTCAGCCGGAGCATCCTCCCCAGCCCAGAGCCTGACAGCTTTAGCTGTTCCTGGTAGGAATTCATTCAGTTTTCCTCTTGTCTCCCATTACATTCGCCTTCCATGCCATGGAAGCAGAAAATACGCAAGCTGAAAGCATTTCTTTTTGTTTCTAGGGCGAGAAATGTTTTTCTGCCTGTGAATGGGAACAGCTTCATCCCTGACATCAACTTCCCAAGTGCCTCAAGTTGGGAATCAACCTTGAAACCTCCTGCTGTGGATTTGGAGCCTTTCCCCTGAATATCCCCCCAAACAGATGCCTGAAAAAAACAAACAAACAAACTCCTGGAGGTGTTATCACAGAATCCCAGAATTAACTAGGTCGGAAAAGAATCTTTGAGGTCATCAAGTCTATGGCATGGGCAAAATGATGACTTAGGGAAGAGAAAAGCAGGATCTCACTGTTAAAGTCTGTTAACAAACCTGACCCCACTGGCAAAGGGCTGGTTCCATTTTCCTCCAGCTTGAGGCCAGTGCTGAGTTAAGAACTCAGATGTCTTTGGATAAATTCAGTGAGAATCTACTGGCATCGGGGAAACAGCACTGAAATATTCCAGGGTGGATTATTAGAGAATGGGGAAGAAAAAAAAAAAGCTACAGATGCCTTGTAATTCATCTTGTCCCGTGAAATTTGCTTATGCTGTTTCTTTCCTTCTTTAACCTTGGTTTAAAATCTTTAGCAGGAGTGGAAAGTCAGAAGGATAGAAACATTTCAGTCCTCAATACAGTTCTGAAACAAAAGAAAATAAACCCAAATTGTTTTCAGCCTGACTGTTCATGGGTGTCACCTTCAGATCATCAGTTAAATACAAGTCCAAATATTAATTACTGTGTAACTAAATATCCCTTTTCTTTAATTCACTACACCTACAGTTTATGCTTTAATTTTGCACTCCAACTATTTAGAAATCAATATTTCCATTGTGGATACATGGGATTTAATTTCAAGTGGGGAAGCAGTGGATATATTAATTTCAAAAAGCAATTATTGGGAGCACGACGGCAGATCTTCTCCTGCAGAAACTTCCCTTTATCCTTCACGGAAAACACTAAAACATTCTTGGAAAAAAACCGCAGCCTATTTAAATTGCAGCCTTTTTTTTTT
>VYZR01024706.1:0-21990 GCA_013400675.1 Oxylabes madagascariensis
ATGGTTCATATTTTCAGGTTTTGCTCTGCAATTATCATGTGAAGGTTAAGCTTTTAAACTAAATGCTGTGGTTAACTTTAAACACTCCAAGGTTCTGAGAAGTCTGGTTTCAGAAAAGAGATGCCAATATTATTACGTATAAAACACATCCAAAAGAGGCACAGCTTCTAGGAAGGAACAAAAGCCTTACAATCCAAGTCAATACACAACCTGTCCTTATCAAAGCTTCATATCCACACAAGTTGGAGAAAAATTATCCAAATGCCCCATGCCATTCACGTCAGCCAATAGCAAAAAAGAAGTAAGTTAGCCAGAAACCCCAAAGATGTGCTTAAGTTTGCTTTCATCCCTTCTCCTCCCACCACTATCTTCTAACTGTGGTTCTGAAGGCAAGCAAACACCAAACAGTGACAAAAATCCATTTTTGCGCATTTCAGCGACCTACCTGATATTTTCATTAAGGGCGTAAAGTTCATTGTTCTGCAAGCCTCCCCCTTTGAAAACATTTATCACTGCTGTTTGTACACTGCCAAAAAAAGAAACAGGACAGGACAACATCCATGAATAACAGTGTGATTTACCACAGTGCACAACGTGAGGAAGACACCAAAAACAAAGCGATTACAACCAGGTGAAGTTAATTGCCCTTAAATACTTCCACTGTTTCTTGCATTGAAATTGTTACTCTTAATTACCTACATCTCCCCTGGGAGACAGAGCAGAACCAACTTCAAGTTCTGCCGAGGGTAAGCAAGGGAAAGTCGTCACAGGGACACTGCTCATGCCAGATGTCTCTTGAACACAACTGCTTGGGGGATCTTTGCTGTGTGCTGCAGGCTAGTTGCTCTGAGGAGACATCGAGTTTTGGTAATATCTGCCAAACACACCAGCGATCCTACCAGGAACCACCCACTCTGCAGCATCTGGCAAGGCCCTGGCCGTGCTGGAAGATGTTCTGCAGCCAGCATCACCTCAGTCAGATCCCAGTTTAAGCCCTGTTAATGCTTGTAAGATGCTGTTGGAGTATCTTCTAATTCTCTCACCAGCACAGAGGAAGTCATAAAGTGCCAGCAGACAAGGAGGTTTAGCAGGCCTAAAGCTTGCCATGGCTAACAAGGGCATATGTCATTCCCTTAACAGACATTCCCTTCTGTGGGCCAGTTATGGCATCTGCATGCCTCACAGACCTCAGCTCACTATCATGGCACAAAACTGCAATGTTTTTGCCAGGCTACTTTTGTGTGACATTGGTAAACTGAGCTAGGTCAGCAAGCAAGAACGGTCTGCAGAGCACAGGGCTGGTGCCAGGTGGCAGAAGGGAAGGTGGGAACACCCACTTCTGGTAGCAGCAAACCATTACATCAGATCAAGACACAGGACATCTCACTCTTCACCTTTCACACTGTTTTTCCAGTTGCCATTGCTGCATGGCATGCACAGCAGACAGTATTTAGCTATCAATAGGAAATGCTGGTTGAAGCCATAAGCTTAGTAGCTGTCAGAGGAACTTGACTGTGATAAAAGCTTCATAATATGCAAATACATGCCTTTGTGAATTAATAAACTGGCATTTAATACACTACTAGGAATGTGTTTTCCTAAATGCTACTTAAAAGATGCGACTGTTAACAAAAAGCCATTCTGCTTTACTTCAAAACAGTATGGCTGAACAACGTTGGCCAAAACCAGCTGAGCACTAGTAGGTCTAAAGTTTTCAACTCCACAGACGCTTTCAACGCCAGCAAAGCCTGGACATGGCAAAAATTCGTGCATGCTTATAAACAGATGAGCTTAGTCATAAATGGTGTGAAGCACAAGCGTAAGATACACATGACCCTCACTGAGGAGCTGCTGCAGGGCAAGAGCTCACCCAGGTGGGTCCTGCTCACCTGTTCCAGGCAGAGTTGGAGCTGAGCTGCATCGCCTGCCGGGCTGCCTGGAACCGAGGCAGATCACTGAGGACAGGGGAGCTCATGAAACGAGGACGAGGCCTTCTGAACGAGCCCATCTTGTGGGACTGGAGCGCAAAGGACAGAGCTATGGTGAACCCTCCTTTCATAGGGTCAGGTGGAGCAGAGCAGGACCATCAGAAAGGCTCTTCTCTCGAAGGTTCAAGCGTCAATCTCAGCAATGTCCATGAGTGTCCAAGCCCAAGGACTCAGTCAAAAGCGAAGAGTCAGCCCTGGACTAGCAGTTCCCCACTGTGTCGGGCTGTGGCGTGCGCTGCATGATGAAAGAACCAAAGCAGTCCTGCAATGCAAAGAGAAAGGAAAAGAGTCAGGCAGAGAAGGGAGGGATGAAAATATCCTGTGCCATTAACAGCAGCTTTGGGAAGACTCTGGAATTCCAGAGTTCCTCAACAGCCCCATTTCCCATCTTGCCCCTCAAACAACGGCCCAACAGAGCCAGTCAGAAACGCAAGCATGGTCTCTCTTTTGACTTCAATTAGCAGAGAGGCAAGAACAGAGATGCCTCAACTCTTCTGCCAGAGGCACTTTACAAATACCTTTAAATACAGTTAGCCACTTAGCCTGTATATAAAATAGTAGTAACTGGAGAAAGAGAAAACTATTCCACTAGAGAGATACAAAAGATGAACAATGGAAAAAAAGATGAAAAGACTAACACAGTGCTTTTTTTTAGAAGTGTTGTGCAAGGGAATAAACCCACTTCATATCAGTTCACTACAAAAAGGATATAATAAGGAGCTTCTTCAAAAGAGTTCTGACAGATATTTTGAGCATAAGCAGGGTTTTTATGTCTCTGCTTTTTCTACAGCATGAGAAGTAATTGCTAGGCCAATTACGAAATGACCGTATTTTCCACTCTGATCATCATCTCCATGTAGATGACTATGTAGCCCCAAGTAAACCACAGAAATAGAAGAAGTGAACTTGAATAAAAGCCACAAAAAAACTTTGGCAAAGCTTCTGTACTTTGAAATCCTCCCATTTTAGATGAATACAAGCAATAGATGCAGTTAGGAGTTTGGGGAATGAGATGTGGGACACAGGAGAGCAGAGGGGAAAAGAAACAAACAAAAAGGTTGTGTAACTGAACTGCACATGAAAGAAGTAAAGCAAAATCTCTTTTCTACTACAACTTCAGCACGAGGTGAAAAGAGAGATGGTCAGATAAAAAAAAAAAATGCTATGTATCTGCACTAATTTCACTGGTGTTCAGCTCCAGGAAAATCTTTCCACTGCCCAAACCATTAATAATTCTTACATGTAAGAAAACAGCTTTCTTCCCAGCTGGCCAGCCCCATTTTACGCTGAGCCCACTTTGGTACCCCAGTTCTGCACAGCCTTGGCAGATTCTGATCAATCACCAAGCCTTTGCAAGGCCCTTGCTGCGCCATGGACACCACATGCCCTGCCAACGAGGAAGCTAATGGAGAAAGCACTCCATTTTTTAGGCACTGAAACACACAGTACTATCATTCTTGGTGCTATTCAAAAAATAAGTACAGCTGCTATAGCCTCTCAAGCTAAAGACAGTCTGCAGAGATCTCTGTGGAACTGGAACATGGCTACAAGTGCAAATTTTCCCTGTCTTTAGACAAGTCCTGGCTGTCTTCATTAATGACAAAGCCCAGACAATCTCTTGTGACATAAGCTTAGCCTTAACTGTTGTTGCTTGAAAGGGCAGCAATCTGTTGATTCTTTGGCTGCTCCATTACAATTAAAATAAAAACAAAGTCATAACTTTTAGACATCAAGACTAAATGTAAACTAGTGCAACCACATCAGCAGGATCTTTTGTGTGCATTTTGAGCCAACAGTTCATTTGACATTGCCCACACATTTTCAATCTGCCAGCAATTTCTCCATTGACAGCTGTAACCACATCAGAAATCAGCAGAGGAAAAAGCTGCAGCACCTTGGAGAGCCGAGGCAGGTTCTTTTCGCAGCAGACCGAAGGGTGGCCGCGAGGCAAAGCCCAAGTACAGCAGCTCTTTCTGTTGCAAAACAAGAGCTCGTGCCAGTGTTTGCCTACAAGTTCCAAAGCTGACAGCATGAGGAGCTGAATGAGTGACAGCTCACTTCTCCCAGCAGCACTGTAAAACTTCTCACTTAACAATCTTTACACATAGAAACACAAAATGATTTGGGTTGGAAGAGACCTTAGAGACTATCTGGTTCCAACCCCCTTGCCACAGGCAGAGACACCTTCATTTTCAGAGGTATAAAATGCAATATAAGCATTATTTCTAGCAGGCATTTAACAGGGCTAGAAAGCAGTGGTTAAGATGTGCTGACCCGCAAGCCTCATCTCACCACTATTCCAGGTGCCACAAAGGCATGCAAGCACCTTTCTCCCCAACAATGAAATAATTTTATAGGATGCATTTATATTCATTTGAATTATATAAAGTTGCAAGGGGGAAGCTTAAATTCAGAAATGTAAAACAATATAACAACCTCTGTGCCTTAACATACATAAATTTAAGTATGGGTAGGAAATTCTTTGGCCCATTCTGTGCAAACAGTAAAACATCATGATCAGCAAGGTCTCTTCTGAGCTTGGGCTATGGATTTACAAGACTGATTCCACACAGCAGAACCACAGCATTACACTGGGCCCCACGATGAATTTCCTGAGCACTTCTTACCTAGGGAACGTGCTTACGCTCATTGAAACATACATGTTGTTTTCCTTAATCTCTGTTAAAAGTCACCAGGTCAGATAAAAACAAGCTCTTGCCTGCAAAGAGCAGATAAGACACCCCTCTTCCTCCCCCAGCCCAGACTGCAATGTATGTTACTGTCAAGTCAACCTTGCTTTAGAATCTCACTAGGAATTTAAAGCAAGATCTTCAGCTTTAGGACTTGATTCAGAGTCTTATTTTTATTTCCTCAGGACTCAAAGGCACAAATCTCTCCTATCTTATCTAAACCCAGTAACTATTAAATGGCAGGCACGCCAAACTCTTACTCTGAAGGCAGGCTAACCTTAAATGGTATCCAAACATAACTGACCCTCATGTTACGAGAACTGGAAATGCCAGTCTGTGAGAAAGACCATTCCCTCCCCGTGCCCACAGCCCATTTAAACTGTTTTCAGAGTTCCATAAAGCTCAAAATAACAGAGCGTTTACTAAAAAACTTTTGTCACATGTATTCTGCAGATCCTGTGCACCTACCTGAAAGTACAACAAAGCTCCTGAACCCAATCAAACACTTCCATCACACCACATTTTCCTTTCACAGCAACTAACTTCCACTGAAAGTTTCCCCCAAAGCAAGGAAGCCTTGTAAATAATGCTTCATTTTCAAAGGGAGGTTGCAGCAGCAATTTCTTGGCAATATCTGTGGTGTGCATTCTGCAGCGTGCAATTTTTGGCTTTTTACTGGGAGAAACTACCCCTGTGGCAAGAAAGGCATTAACATAGTTACAGGTTAGTAAGAAGCCCTCATGGTATTCAGGCTATTTGAGGTATTGGGAATGAACAGCATTTAGCAAAATCCTGAGCAAGGAACAATCTTCCTTTTCATTTTGCTGTGAAAACTCTCACAGAATTATGCAGAAATGTTCAGAAACAGACACTGTTCTCCTAGAGGCTTTCAGTATAAAGTCCTTCAAATCTGCAGTTTCTTCTTGCTAGAATTAAAGAGGTTTAGAAGGCTACAAAATAAAACTTAACTTCTAATAATCACAATCCTATTAGCAACCACAGAACTAGAAAAAACACTAGGGAGAAGCAATTACTTTTCCCCTTTTACACAGAATGATGGGAGACACCAGGCATGTTCCAGGCACCAAGCAACAGTCTCTCCGTCAATTAGAAAAGACATTAAGAGTCAGAGACTGAAGTGCAGTGACTGCATAAGACATACAGCCACATCAGATAATCTTTCACTGCCACGTGCTTCAGCTGCTGGGATAATGCTTTACACGGTATCAGGGGATTTCAAACTGTTTGCCAGCTGATATATCCTAAACATTCCCCACTCTCCTCATCTGGCTTAGTGACGCTGCACACCTTTTTTGGCAAGACACCTGTCATGACTAAGTCAGAGAGATAGGTATTGCTCTTCCTTCACTTTAAGATGTCCTACGCCCTCTTATTTGTTTTCCTTATCCTTGATTATCATCTCAAAGTCCAGCTACCAAAGCCCTCTAGACCTCTAACAAGGCAGGTATGTCATCTGTATAAAACTCAGGTCTTGAAGGGAGCTAACTCTGCAGAGATGAAAGTCAATGTTCCCAACGAGGCAGCACAGCAGGAGGATGAGTCAATCTGACAACAATGCAATTTCATCCACTTGTAATTCATCACATCTGAGTAAACACTTTTAGGATTAATCTGAATCTTCAAAGAAAAGAATTGAGCATCGAGACAAATCCTTTTCCAACACACATAGATACAGACACTTATAAAAACATTACAGTCATGAAGCTAGGAAATTTTTATTATTTGTTTTCTGTTAGCCTTGAAAAACAACAGAGAAAGCATTATAAAATGATTTCATGAATCGACCTTTCCCTCCCAACAAACCATAATACATCTGACTGTCTGGAGGAAAAGCAAGATCAGGAGCTACCCCTACTTCAATATCTCTCTCTACTAAATAGAGAATAACCCAAATTAAAAATTGGCAGCAATTTCTCCAAATTATGAATCGTCATGATAATCTTGGGCCAAACAAACAAAAGGCCCATGGTAACTGAGATTTATCAGAACAGACCTTTTTAAATTCCTCTGATGTCTTCTCTGCAAAACTCAGAGCAACATCTGCTAACGGAAGTGACATGGCAGAAAAATCTACAACTGTCTTTGCTTTTTAGAAGAAAACTTTCACCAACATTACTTCACAACAAATTCACACCAAAAAAACACAAGTCCAAAAGTAACTTTAAAACAGGAGGAAAGAAATAGTGGAGAATGAAATAGAGCAATAGAGAATGATGGGTTACCCTAACATAACTGATGTTTTGACATTTAATTGTTTTTAGTGTTAAAAATACATTTTCTTCATGAAGAAAAATATACACTTGCTTACATTTCTCTTTTATTTGCTTCATGCATTTGTGACAATGATGACCTATGAAAATAAAATACACAAATTGGACACTGCAACATGCACCTGAATATTTTGTAAACCTTTTGAGTGTAGAAGAAGAGTAATCTTTAGAAAAACGTCCCTCTGTACTAAGCCTACAATGCTTAATGAGCGGTCCCATCCTGCCTCAGACACAAAAAGTATGCAGAGAGCTAACAAGATTCTTGTTAGCTGATTCTTCTTCCAGCCCAATAAATCTTTGACGAAGTATGTGACTGGCAAAACCCTTGATATGAGTTCAACTGACAAGATCTGAAGACACTACTTCTGACAAAAATCCCTCATTTACCTGCTATGCAGCCACACTGAGAAGTGGAAAAGCAGCCCACAACCTGTAACTTGGCGTCTTGTGGGTCATCATAATTACACACGGCACATGCATGAAGTTCATTTATATTCTAACACCGACAGTATTTGCCACTGCTAAGTTAACAGCACATTCAGTTCCTCTTATAGCTCAGGAGAGAAGGTGATCAAATTGAGATTCACTAACAGAGGTTATTTCTGGTCAACAAAGATCAGAAGCTGTGTCTTAGATATACCTCAGAAGCTATCGAAAGCAAGAGTGTCAAAAATGTTGGAGCAGCCTTGGGTCCAATTTCAAGGTATAGTCCTTCCTACACCCTCATCCTTTCATGCTTTCACACCTTTGGCTATCTGATCCATGAAAAGTTTAGTACTTAATCCACAGCCATAAAAACAACAGGAATCTGACTAAATATTGATCTTAATGTGGTTTGAATCAAGTCCTGAAGCAGCATGGAGAAGCGGTGACACCTTGTCTTGTGAGCAGCTCCTCACATACGGAGAAGTGTATCTCCAGGTGTGCTCATGCTAGCACCAGGAGCACAGCCCATGCTAGGAGACATTCCCAGTTCAGGCAGGTAAGTGGAAGAGTGCAAGACCAGCCTTCAGGTCTTTCAGTCTTGTCAACAGGATTGATTCAAGTCACAAACTTTAAAAGGCAGCTTCTTACACCCATAAATTAATGCCACTTGTTTCTGAAACCCCAAAAACCATCTCAGAACCTTTGCAAGGGGAAACTGTAGTGAGGCTACGATGAGGGATCGCAGCTCGTAGGCAGGCTCAGGGACCATGCCCCTACTCCTCAGCACAAGGGCAGGACCCAGGTGGAAGCAGGACAAAGCTGCACTTTGGCTGGGCACAGCCAAATGCAGTGCTGTGCCCTAGATGCTGTCCCACGGGGGAACACAAGGTGATCGCTCAAGCTCTTCGTGCAGGTTCATGCCAGCTGGGAAATGCAGCTGGCCAAAGCACAATACCTGCAACCCCATCACACCCCTCCTGCCGGCCCCTGGCTGCCCCAGCCCGTGCACTGCCAGGATTGCCTGCCTGCCTCCCCCACACCTGCAGCCTGCCCACCCCTCCCTGCACCATGGGAAAGCCCTGAGGGATCCCAGGGAGGCTCAGCCCCAGGCAGATAGGCCACTCCGTCCTGCAAATCGCTCCTTTCATCAAGGGCTCTTGGAGGAATACTAACAAGAGTAAAAATAATTAGCTCAATTTTCTAGCTGAGGAAATAAAAGTTGCTGAGCCAGTGAAGTGACTTAGTCTGGTCTTCAACCTTGCAAGCCAGGATCCTATTCATGGAACAAAAATATCCCTCTAAGCTGCTTTAATGAACCTTTCAAATTACTCGACAGTGTTGGAGAGAAAAGGATGAATCTGATCTACCTCTCCTTACCTCTCCCTTCCTAAACTGATTGAATACCAAAAGGTGTCTTTTTTTTCCTGGCTTCACCACCACAAAGGCAGCAACTTGATGTCCCATAAATAGTCCTGAGGTCTTCTACTGGCCTCACGTATCTGTAATTAAAATTGATAGATTTTAACTATCGAGCTTAAATATGTTATCAAAGTGACATCAGTAGAATTGGGGAAAACAGCCTTCTGGATACAAAGTTCACACTCTGGTATGCAATCATATAATCAACAATTTTGCTGCCATAAAACACTGGCTACCCAAAACAAGATGTCACCTTCCTTATCTTCCTAGTACACACCCATCTCCGCAATAGAGACAACAGCATCCCTGTTTTCCATCCCCATCTTCTGCATATTCCCTCTTCCAATTTGACCCACACCATGCCTTTATTCACCCTACATCTCAAACAACTTCACAAACAGATCTAACTTGGCTTTGATAACAGAACCATTTATAAAGAAATTCAGTGGTATCCACTCAGTTGTGCTCTGAGTTTCTGAGGTTAAATCAAACCTGAAACTCAAAGTGAAACTCTGCAAAAGTGAGAGGAAATATATGAGGGGAAAAAACCTTTGTGTATATCCCACCATCATCTGAGAACCTTCTCTGCAGTTGAGAGACTCCTGCAGCCCCCTTGGTGTTTACAGCCAGTTCAAAGTAAGACTGCTACTTCACATCTATATACATGATAGTACAACTACTCATTAAAAAATATAAGAAATCAATAATAACACAAAGCAAGCCAGTTCAATGTGAACTAAAGAGATCCGGTCATAGTAAAGAACACACAGAAAAATAAATATCTTATTATATAGTAGTAGCATCTAAGACAACAAAGTTATTTTGTTTTCTACCACAGATGTTCTGTGTTATTTCAAACAATTTTTTTANTTTACAGCCAGTTCAAAGTAAGACTGCTACTTCACATCTATATACATGATAGTACAACTACTCATTAAAAAATATAAGAAATCAATAATAACACAAAGCAAGCCAGTTCAATGTGAACTAAAGAGATCCGGTCATAGTAAAGAACACACAGAAAAATAAATATCTTATTATATAGTAGTAGCATCTAAGACAACAAAGTTATTTTGTTTTCTACCACAGATGTTCTGTGTTATTTCAAACAATTTTTTTAATTCCTAGGACTCACACCATTCAAAAAATGGAGAGTGTTTTTATGGCTATTAAAAGGCATGATATGTTTGCAAAACACTCTGACATGTTTGGGTGAGAATAGGAGGAGAACAGCTATTTAGAATCACTCAGCTGACCAGAATGAAGGTCGAGACAAATTTGAATTAGATGCACTAACAAATTATTTAATCTGGTTGAAATAAATTGTATCCCCCTAATAAGCAATTACCACACCAAAACCTAGCTATGAAAGGCAAGAAGCAAAAATGTCACATGGGCTCAGAAAAATAAAACTGATGGAGTGGTTTGAGAATGAAAAAATACACTTACCTCTTTGGTACAATAAGAAACCAACTCAACAGAGAGTAGGAATGGATCAGTAGAGGGAAAGATAAGATCTATCACCATTTTCTGATCAACTGAAAGCTTTAGGGTATTTTAGGGATTCCATAAAATTGCATCTGTAACATCTGGAACAACCATCCTTTCTAAATGGATCACTGCGGTGCTATCCTAACCCACAGCAGCTAGCACAGACTCTTTTAAGCACCAAATTTATCTGCATCCATCTTTTGAGTTTCACCCACCAACATAGAGCAGACATAAAATCACCACTGCTTTGTCTCCAATTCTATAGCAAGGGTTTACTCAAGCTGTGAACGCGCCAAAACCACAGCTGCTTTAATAGCAAAGCAGCTCTCCAAGGATCTCAGGCCCCCAGTTCAGTAGCTCATGTTGTCCCCAGATCTACCAGTCTTAAACTCACAGATTCAGATTATTTTTGATCACAGATGACTTTTGATTAGCAGATGATTTTCAAGAAATACAGCTAAATGGGAACACACAAGAAAGCATGGAAGATGAAACAAACAGTTATTTCCTTCCACTGGCAATATTCCTGCATTCAACAGATGCCCCAGTAAATGCAACCCTACAGGAGAAAAGCAGCCCAAGAATGTGTCACTTGAATGACACAAGTATGAGTAAGCTATCAAACTCTTTCTGTAGTGAAGGCCTTGGGACTGAATTGACAAATATGTTCTCAAACCCAGAAACTAACTTAGTATTGCTCTCTCTTTTGAATTTCACCCACGTGGGAAGTGATAACACCCACAAAGAGCCATTCCTTCAGCATGGGCTCTTAAAATATTTTCACAAATCTCAGAGAAACTTTAACTATTTAGACCATTTGACCTTTTAGACCATCCCTTCCTTGGTCAAATGTGGTGAAATTCTCAAACAAATTCCTAAGAGAATTCACAAGAGAGAAACAGACAAGTCACAGGATGCTTTCTCAAAGGTGGTCACGCTCAAGGAGTTGGCAGGGAATGGTTCCTTACCCAAGTGGAAAGCAGTGGTCAGTTCTGGGATTGGCACCGTCCAACACCTTTGTCAGTGACAAGGACAGTGGCACTGAGCACATCCTCAGCAAGTTCACTGATGACACCAAGCTATGTGGTGCAATCGACATAGTGGAGGGAAGAGACACCATCCAGGGGGACCCTGACAGCTTTGAGGGCCTGAACATGAAGTTGAACAAGGCAAAGTGCACAGTTCTGAGCCTGGGTCAAAGCAATCCCAGATACAAATACAGGCTGGGCCAAGAACGGATTGAGAGCAGCCCTGAGGAGAAGGACTTGGGGGTGGGTGCTGGTGAATGAGGAGCTTGACACGACCCAGCAACGTGCAGGTGCAGCCCAGGAAGCCAACCATATCCTGGGCCGCACCCAAAGCAGCGTGGCCAGCCGGTTACAGGGGGTGATTCTCTGCCTCTACTCTGTTCTCCTGGGACTCCACCCGGAGTGCTGCATCCAGCTCTGGAGCCCCCAACACAAGAAGGATGTGGACCTCTTGGAAGGAGTCCAGAGGAGGGCCACGAAGATGATCGGAGGAGTGGAGTACCATTCCTATATGAGCAGGGAGAGAGAGGTGGGGGTGTTCAGCCTTGGGAAGAGACGGCTCCAGAGAGACCTTAGTGCCTCTTCCAGTACCTAAAGGGGGCCTTAAAGAGAGCTGCAGAGGAACTGTGTTCAAGGACATGCAGTGATAGGTGAAGGGGGAATGGCTTTAAAGAAAACAGGTTTAGATTAGACATTAGGAAAAAACTTTGTACTGTGAGGGTGATGAAACACTGAACAGGTTACCTAGAGAAGGTGGAACTGTTCAAGGCCAGGTTGTATAGGGCTCTAAGCAGCTGGTCTAGTGGAAGGTGTCCTTTCCCATGCCTGGGGCTTGGAACTAGATGATCCTTAAGGTCCCTTCTAATCCAAAACATTCTGTTTCTATGATTGTACGCTAGGCAAAAGCATGGAGTGAGAAAAAATGTAATTTCAGATGCAAAAAGGTCATTATCAGTCTAAATGCAATGACATGCTTAATTTTCTAGGAATGTTAATCAGAAACCATGCAAGATAAACTTTATCAAAATCAAACAGTAAGTCAGCAATCAAACTTATTTAAGAACTATCTCTACAGCAACTAGAATGACAATTTATTAACTTTGTGCTGTCTTGCACTTCATTCTTATTCCTTTTTGTTTGATTTTTGATTTCACATTCCTGTTGTTGTTATTAAAAACCTAAGTATGTCCCACGTTTTTAACCCTGGGGCTATAAAACGTGACACTTAAGTAGCTGCTTACACATCACAGCCCATCCTCAGCCAGCTGTAGTGTAACCGGGGTTTTGCTAAAATCCTCAGTCCATCTTCTGAGCTGCACTTAAACTCATCTTGTGCAGTAAAAATAGGTTGTTATGCCCTACTGAATAGGCCCTGGAACCCAGCACATATTTAGTCAGTGTATATTTATGCTTGAACTCACATCAGCAGAAACAATGAGTACAAAAGGCCATACATTACGGGCAAAAAAATCCACAAATACTACAGGCGCCTAAGAAAGTCACATGAAAACTGAACTCACTGAATATGAGTTACAAAACGGATAAAATTCGTTATGTGTCTGCTACTTCTAAATCCTTGCTGATACATGCAAGTCCCACTTGAGTTCCTCCACTCTTTCCATAAGAACAGAAGCTACATCATAGAAAAGGTTAACTATCTCACCTATTCTGTCTTTGGTTGCTGGAAATTTAAGGAATTGAAATTCTTCCAAAAGGGAGTAAGGACTCAGGAAACACTACCCGTGTTCCAGCTGAACTTTGAAAGCGAACGTTGAAAGTCTTATCAGAGTTTCAGGTGATATCACACAACCCATAAATACACTGCATAAAATTATTACAAAGAATTTTATCTTGAAGGCGAAAGACAAATGCGAAACTGTCACCTTAACTGTCACCTTAGTGTAAAACTGCCAAAAGGAAATATAACTATTAAACTGACATATCAAAAAAGACTCCCAATAAGGGCTTGAGTGCACTTGTACTCCCCTGCCCACCCTTGTCACTGCCAACGTGCCAGTGCCGAGCCATGCAGAGCCCAGTGCAACACGCCACACCTGACATTACAGATACTTCAGCCAGAGATTTAGGACATCCCCTTCATAGACAATCAAGAACAATCCACCTCTGGAAACGTTTCTTCCTAGCTTCATCAAAAGGCACGTGTTTTTTGACCCAAGCCCAAGAACTTTGCTCCCTCAGATGCTGTATCTCAGCAAGAATGCCATTCTGAATGCCAATGAACTGTACATCAAGAGCATACTTCATCCTAGATTACTGTGAAATTTGCATTTACTTGAGATCTGAAGTCTACTTTTTCTTGTGTTTTGGAACACAAGACAATAACCATTTCATTTTTTAAGTTCAGTACTTTGCTAGCACCCCTAAGTTCATGAATTTCTTCTATGTTACAGCTAAAAGAAAAGTCACATGCCTTCTGCAGGAATTTCTTAGCACTCTTCACCCTATATGACAGGTCAATCAATCACAATGGTCTCTCTTGGCTGTAAAAAGTATAAACAGCTTTAACAGGAGAAGTTAATCTAAGCAGCAAAAAAAGAATGCAAGTGCTTTTACACCACAATTCTCCACTTACCTACACAAACAGACCATTAAATTTTGGGTTGTTACCACAGATCGTGCTCTCAAACCTAACATCCTTGTTATGGCTGTAAAACAGCTGACATAATTAACAGATTTTCAACTATAGGTCATTTTTTGTTGTCAAAATGCTGAGTTCTTCACGGAGGTAAGAAGACAGGATTTTACTTGCAGCTGGGGGGTTTTCAGGATAGTCAGTTCATTAGTAGACCTCAGTGTCTTGTCTCCTCTAATTTAGCCCTACACTGTCAGGGGCTACTGCACAGTTGGACTGTGGCATCTGTTTAAGGAAAAGAAATACCTAACCTGCATATCAGCTCCCGTGTTTTGTGCATGCTGCCTCACCATGAAAAATTATCTATGGGTATATGCATTAAATATGCGTACACAGAGCGCTATATGCGGGATGTAAACAGGTCTTGCATGCTGATCCAGGTACCGACGAGTTCTGCATAACCGAGATCTTTCACACCACAAAATTGCAGCGCTGCCTATAAATACGCTCAGCACTTGTTTTGGCGAACAAAATATCCCTCTAGTCAAGAAAGCTCACTTACATGAACAAATCATCCTACGACTGGAAAAGGCGGAAAAAAATAGCCGTGCTTTGGACTATTCTTTTCAGCATAGACAGCCAGGAGCTGCATTGGCCGGGGTCACTGCTGGAATGACGCGCGGCTGATGTCCCACGGAGAAGACGGTGGCAGTGAATGTGTTTGGCAGTGGAAGGAACTGGAAAGTAGATTGTGCCCACGAAATTGGAGAGCACTGTAAATATTCCTAGGGTAGAGAGGTTCCGAGTGCACGTTGGGGAAAGACGGGCGGCATCTTTCATGGGAGAGGTACAAGGGAAGAGAGAAAGGGATGGAGCTACGCTTCACTTTGTTAAACAGGTGGCCAGCTACTCTTACGGCTTTTGTCTCCTCTACGTGCTAACTCAGTTTATTTAGAGAAAGACGGGAGAAGAAACTCTTTCCCTCCGCCCCGGTTTCAGAATTATTGCATCTCCTGGGGGGAAGGGTTAGACCGAGACATTTGGTTTGGAAATGACTCACTCGGCAGCGCTATGGAGCCGGAGGGTCTATTTTTAATATTTTTAAATGGAGAACTTACCCCGGTCTCATGCCTGCGCTGCGCTGGCCCGGCGGGGCGCGGGGAGCCGGCCCGGGGCGCTCCCGAGCGCGGCCGCCGCCCGGCACACGGCATCCCCGGGGGCCGCGGNCAGCACGGGGGAAGGGATGTGCCGTGTAAAGTCAGGGCTTCTTTTATTTTGATCTCGTGCTTCATGGTTCAAGGCAGCCGCAGCGCCGTGCAGTTCGCTCTGTTCTGCTATCACAGCCTGCAAAAGGTATCAGACAGGAAACTGCTTAAAAAAACCGCTTGTAATTCGGGGTCCTTAAAGAGATTAAAAGCCGCAATTAGCTGCAATCAGGGAGCAATCGTATGGAACATGTAAGTCAAATAGTTACGCTGACTTTTGGAGAGCTACTCATTAATTGAAAACACTTGGGACTTTTAAGTGCTTAAAGGAGACAGAACAAATTGGTAAAATAGTGACATATTCTCGAACTGTTTAAGAGCCTTTTGTGAATTATGCACCATACTGGTGAAGCTTGGTAACCTGATGAGCTCCTTGTTAACAGAATTCAAATCATAACTTTACAACTGAGTTGTATTTGGTCTCAGAATGAAAAAAGCTGATGCTACCCTGAGACCAGTATGTTAATCCATTGGTTCATATTGGGATCCTTTAACACTTAAATTGTGTCGATATCCATAGTAAGCTTAGATAAGAACAGCTGCCATATGTCTTTGTAGGAGAGGTATTCTCATGTCTCTTTTTTCTATCTCCGGATGCTTGAAACAAAAACTCACTGAAGTACTGTGAACCTTACCTGCTGTCCATTGCTTCTTCTAGTTAGGGTTTAGTATTAAGAACACGAAATCATTACCTAGGCATTGCAGACAAGACTTTACTTGTATGAACGCATACAAAAACATATTTCATGTCCCAGACTCATGTGTCGTATGGTGAGAGTTGATACCTACCCAGAATATAAAATTGGTTCATCTACTAATAATTAAAATTGCATCTTGTCATTCATTCTGCACCTGCTTTTCAAGCCAACAGTTACTTGTTTTTCAGAGACAGCATTGCTGTGGAGTTTGAGTGGTGATCTCAATCTGTGACTCATGGTATAGCTGGGAAGTGACCATCACTGTGGGAAGGTCGACTGCAAAGCAAGGATGTGACTTACTGTACTTGAACTGTTCTCCATAGGCTAGCAAAAATCCTAAGGAATTTTCAGGTGAAGAGTCTGATGACCTGACATATTTGTTCAGGTGGCGTGCTCCATTTAAGAGAAATTCCCAGGTTTTCTCAAAAAAAACCAAAACACCACCCCACAAAGTTGGCATCTTTCCCCAAATTTTAACTCGCATGGTTATGAATCAAAATTTGACAATACATTTCAGGTGTGGGACAAATTCCTGCAGAAGGTTTATGAAGGAGAAGCTGGTTGCTGTACCCATGTGGTTCTAGCTTCAGGACTACCACTAAGGGACATCACTGCCACAACACAGACTTACTGTGACCATCCTGATGTATGGCAGCACGCTCACTTCTGGGAGAAGAGGAAGGAAAGAGCTGAAAAGACCCCTGCCACCACACCAGAAGGAAAAGGGAGGTTCTCTCTAATTTCCTCATTAGGAAGACATGAGGATTCTGTGGAAAGAAAATAGTCTTTGTCTCTGAGAGTGAGAGCCCCTAGTTATGTTATGCAGAAGCACAAGTACTGGGAAGACTTTAATATATGGCAAGGGCAGACAAGAAAGACAACTAGAAATATTAGCCCAGCAGAAAGAGATAAAAGACTTAGGTGGGATTCATTTTACCTAACTTTAGCTATCTGAGTCTATGCAAAACACACCTAGCTTTCCAAGTTAGGTAAGGTAAATCCTGCCCTACAGCTTGCCCAAGTGGAATAAGGTAGCAGTGAAAGGGATCTGAAGAGAAAAGACTTGTGTTCAGGTTAACAGATGAGAAAAATTACCTTGAATTGTTCCTTTTCCCCTTTTAGCTGTGGTTTGAACAAAAAGAGAAGAGCGTGGTTTTCGAAGAAAGCTCCTTGCCTTACACAGACCAGTGATAATTCACAGGTGTCTGCTCTCTGCCCCAAAGACAATGCGTGGTGCAAATGCACTGCTGTGTGCTTTCTGTGAGAGGAACGGGCTCTTCTGTGGCCTTGTCCAACAGCATCGTCTCAGAGAACTGAAAGGCAAACTGACTACATCAGCAACCTTGCCACAGACATTTCTATAATGAACATCTACATGAAAAATAGCTACAGCCTTAATTTTTGCTTTGCCACTCTGCCTTAACACCGCACATCCTCTCTGTAACACGCTCTGTAGTGAGACTGAGCACACACGTCCTGCTCTCACACAGCCTGCTGTTCAATAAGAGCCCAACCACAAGAGTTGTGACTAACAGGTGTGACCTTTTACTGGTTGCTTATAATGCACTTGATGATGGGATGAACCCACAACGTATTGCCTTTGCTTTGGCTGTGTGATCCAAAAGGTCTTCAGCATCATGTGCTTCCCCGAAACGAGTCCTGGGGAAAGACCCACAGTGTAGTCTGTGAGGAGGGCAGTGAGAAGGGTCATCATTTCTGAGGAGCATTACCAATTCTGGAACTAATTTTCAAATAGCTGAAGGTTGCAGATAAAACAGGCTAAGAAGTCACCAATCTACATTTTATTCTTATCCTATCACAAGCATCTCTTGCCCTTTCCATCCGCAAGGATAGCAGGTATTTACTGCATCTCTCCAATGTGTGGTGGAGAGGAGGGGCCAGCAAAAAAAAAATTTACTTCAACCGAAGTGGATGATTTTGGCAACAAGGGATTAGGCAATAGCTACATTTGAAGTTGCCTTGCAGATTCTAGCAAGGAGTATGGGCAAGACAAATGGGGATAAACTGAGAGCAGCAACCTCCTATCACATCTCAGACAGGGAGAACATGTCTGGTAATCCTCAGTGACACTGGAAGTTATTTAAGAAAGCAATTCATCTTTCTCTTGGGACTGTAGTGAGACAATTTCAAGTGTCAGTGATGCCATGAAGCTTAAACAACTCTTTCAAAAAGAATAAATTTTTTTTTTCTTTAGGTGCCATTTAATGTTCATTTTTATGATTTCAAGCTTGGGGATGGAAGGTGAAGGGAAGGGAACAACTCTGAGCTGTGGGGTTGAGGGTACACTGTTTTATTAATTTTATAAGTCAAAGCTCTGGCACAAATGATATTCAGGAAACAAAATGCTTCCACAGGGAAGCATGCAGCTATACTACTACATCTGTCAAAAAATAATTCAAGTCACAGCTATTCATTGAGAAGACGAATTCTGAGAAGCTGTAATGCTGAGAGAGACCTAAAATAGCAGGAGAGCAGACAGTAAATTAGACAGGCCCATAATTTGAGATGATGGGAGGGGAAAAAAAAAAAAACAGAAACCAGAAAACAATGGGATAGTAGAGTCCATAAACAGAAACTGTAACAAAAGCCTCTGTTACTGGTAGTGTAGTGGAAACTCTTTGGAATACTGCATTCAGTCCTGACTATCTTCTCATTAAAAAGACATCAGTAAACATAAATGACTTATTTTTTAAAAAAAGCAGAAGTGATGAGGATTGATTTAGAGACCCTGGCGTGAGCTGAAAGAACGAAATACAGCTGCGCACGGTGTGTAGGACACAACACTACAAAAAATAGACACAGCTGTGGGAGAACAACTATTTTGGTTTACAGAAGTGAGAGCATTATTATTGTGAGGAGGGAGAAACTAGGATGAAACAAGGCAAAAAGATGAGGATGAGTACTGTCACAATGGCTTGGCTGTAAGATCCACTGCCTGGTGGAGCAGTTGCTGTGGGAGACTTCTTGCGGTATTTTAAATAAGCACAACACAGTGTTTATCCCTTGGCCTACCAAGCACAGTGGGCTAGCTGATCTTTTACAGAGGAATTTTCCATCTTTAATTTCTGTGTTTCTAAAGCTTCCTCCTCTGTCGAGCGCTGTTTGTCACGCCAGTGGCAAACCTCGAGGAGAAGACAAACAAAATAGCCCACGGGCAGAGATATAAATGGAGAAAATAACTGAAATATGTTTGTGTTTGATGCTTTACAGGCACACCACAAATCAGAGCCAGGCAAAAGCAGTGACAACCAGTATTCCTTACACTGACCCCTGCTAGAAACCATAATATAAATTTCTAAAGGTCACAAGCAAGCATAACAAACCATTCCTTCCATCCTCCTGCTTTAAGTCTTCCCATCCCACTCCTGACTTCATTTGTCTCTCCAGCAACTCCATCTGCTCCATCTCCCTTGTGCTTTTCATCCCTGAGGTCAGTAAACTGAATCTTTAAATGCATTACTTGGAATCTTATACATCCAACTAAACCCTCTCCAATCTGGTTTCTATACCTTCCGCATCAGAGTGGTGTGTCACATTTTCTAACTACCACGTTTCAGTGAATCCTCAGAGCAGTTCCCTCTTCTCTGACATGTCAGCAATCTTTGAAACACACGGCAGTCCTTTTGCCTTTCATTGTCCATCTTACAATTTCCTTTTCCTCCTTAATTGCTTCATCAGTGTATCATCCTTTGGCTTTCTCTGGAAGGGCTTTTTTCTTTTGGCCACTTCTATTCTTCTTCATCTTGACTTCAGGAAATTTCACACACACAGACCAATTAAATTACCAGTGCATGGTTGCCATCTCTACTTCAGTCCCTTCTCTTACTTTTTGAGTTTACTATACTAACTATAAATACACACACACACACATTTATTTGGGCATTGTTTTAAGTCAGACTATTCCTTCTCTAGGTTCTCATTTTCAGGCAATGTCTAAATTTTCCAGATATTTTCTGGGTGCCTTCTTTCAAATAATGTCCTTTCTTACCCACACAGCAATATATCTCAATATATCTGACTTTAGTCACTTCATATCAAGATTACTGTGATATCTTTTCCTCCAGCTTTCAAAAATATAATCTTCAGTCATATTTATGCAGAACAGCGCTACAAATGTCATTACACTCACCTCTCACGTGGAAAGCAATACCTTTTACTTTCCTTCCCTCTCTTGGCCTGTCCTTCTCTACTTATCACGGCAGTTCCTCTCCTGTCTTCGTGTAACTGCAGTTTCTTATATCTTAGTTTCACCAAAGTCAGCTATGATTGCCACTGAAAAAAGCAATCTCACCCTGGCTTTGGCTGTTAGCTCTGCTGAGCACTGCCCCTCCCTTGTGCCATCAATATCTCTGTGACTGCACAGCAAATTGGACCAGGAAGATGAGCTGGGTTACAGAGGTGACATTGCCTTCACTGCTCGCAGGGAGCTTGACCTGACTTTGTGCTGTTGGTGGCATCTGAAAAAGACAACTGGATCCAGTGTTGTGTGAGTCCCACTGGGACACCAGCCTAAGAGCCCGGGAGAACCCCACTGTGTTCTCTTAATGTAAGGACAGGCCTGGAAGCAGAGCTGCAAGCTTCTCTGCCATGTGTGCTGCCTTGCTGTGAGCCAGCTCCGTGGCCATTTAGGATCTGTAGGCTGTGCCAGTAAAGAGCTCACCACAAGGGGTAATTGGGGTAATTTTGGCAAGATGGCCAATGGCTCAGTTACCAGCTGCAGAGAGGTTTGATATTTCATATATCAGCTGTCTGCTGGCACCAGCTTTGGGTTACATTGTCTTTGAAAGCTGACATCGTTCTTAAGGTGAAATGAGTGAACATTGGTGAACAGATGCCAAATCACACTGTTCTAATTACAAGAGGTTTCTAAGATGTCTTCCTTTACTCATCCTTGACTTGGTATGATTCACCTCTTGCTTTTCAGTCTGTCTTCTTTTCACTTTCTACACCTCATTTGCAGACCATGCTGTGCTCTGCAGGACAGAAGCACTCCAACACAGTGCAAGTCACTACTGGGGGTAGACTTCTCTTAGTGAGAAGAAAACAGGCTTTTCTCCTTAAAACTCCTAAATGCATTTGGCACCGTCACTTTGATGTAGCTCTCAGAGCCAGCTGAAAACAAATCTGTGTGCACATGGCAGAAGGACATGTTCACCTCCTGAGCTGACTGGCACAAGAATCAGTTTAGTCAGGGGCCATGAGGAAATCATGTGCTGTACCAAAAGGGATCAGAGTAGCTCTGCCTGTATTTATATTCAGAGAGAATGTGGCAGAGACTTGAACCCTCAACCATCCCACAGTTGGTGGGATGATGGGCAGACATGCCTTTTCCTCTAGGAGCAAGATTCTTGCTTGTTGTTTTGTGGCTTATGTTGCTGATTTGGCACAGCTGCCAACAACTTTTCCTCAGCTCCCTGAGGTGACCCTGCCTTCCTTGATAAATGGAGGAATGATAGAATGCAGCCAGGTGCCAGAGACAGAAGGTACATGTTTACAGCTTGGTGCTTATTTACCCATCTGCCCTTGACTTCCACTGCAATTGCCAGGTCATCTTTTCCAGACGTAGCAGTGCTGATCACACCGGAAGACGCCTTTACTGGCTAAAGGATCTTATTTTGTCTGCCCAGGAATGGGGCTGTGCTGTGGGGAAGACGGCTGGAGCCTGTGTGGGGAGAGGAAAACCCTTGGCCAGTCTGAGTTTATCTGCACAGAGAAAGGGCCTGGCAGAATGAGTGAGTCTCAACTCAGTAACTACATGCCTCTTTCTTCATCAAACTCATGTCTCACAGAGGAGTGTCAGTGACTTCTGGTACAGAAGTGATGGACACAGTGAAGCTACAGTGTAGGATTAAACTGGGGAGGATGAGAATCCTTGGTGGACAAGCAGAGGCATTTGCAACATTGACTGCTTTTCAATATACAGAGCAAGATGCAAATACCTGTAATATGCATGACTTGTGGGAGATATGTGGATGGTAAAGTGTAGGACAGATTCATAGGATTCATCCATGTTATCAGATGCTTCTGATCCCAAATTGTCTACTGTTATCACATAGAGCCTTTGTACCAGACCACACCAT
>VYZR01024757.1:0-10125 GCA_013400675.1 Oxylabes madagascariensis
GAATTTCTTCCGAAAATCTAATCAAAGCATACTACCTTACAGTTATTCCCCCTTTCCATTCCCCCTTGCATTTCTGCTGCTTCAATAAACCACACTCTTCACTGTGATGGTGAAAGAATCTGTGATGGTGAAAGTTCTTTTTGAACATCACCAGACTCAGTTTTGAACACGTCCTGTTTGAGAACCTGTGCTCACAGAAGTTCCTATTGAACACAACCACTTACAGTGCCAAACTGGTTAAAATCAGAGATTGAGCCCAGCTACCCTCACACTCTCTGATCTCTAAGGACCAGCTGGCTCACAAGGGGTTTCTTTTCCACCAAATTTCTATACTCTTATCACAACACTGCCTCAACCATCCTGTCTTCCCCACACTGTCCCTCACTGTCACCCACCACCCCTCACAGTCCCTATCGCCCCTCTCAGCTTTCATCACCCCTCACACTCCCTCAATTTTGGCCTGCACCCCCCTCATAGTCCTTCACTGTCACCCCTCCCAGCCTCCTGTTCTTCCAAAGCTCCCATCAACCCTCACAGCCACCCTCGCCACCCTCACCACCCTCCCATCAGCTCTCACAGCCCCTCACAACCCCTCCATCGCCCCTCACAGCCCCTCACAGCCCCCGCCCCTCCTCACAATCGCGGCACACCGCACAGCCCCGCTCGGTCCCAGGGCCGGGGACGCTCCGCGCGTGCCCGCTCAGCCCGTCGGGACCACGTACGCGCGCCCGTCCCACCGCTGCCGCGCCCTCTGCGCAGGCGCGGGGCCGCTCGCGCCCCCGGTCCCGCCGGACGCGGCCCGGAGCGGCGGAGAGCGGTGAGGCGGTGGTGGGGGGTAGTGAGGGCGAGCTCGAGGAGCCGACCGAGGGGGATGGAATTCGGTGTCGGGCGGTGGCATCGCGGCGGCATCCTCCAGCGGGCGGCCGGGAGGGACCCGGAGGGGGCCGGCTCCGAGACCGGCCTTCGTCGGCCCCCCGTGGCCGGGCCGCGGATCGCTGGCCGTGCTCGTGCGAGACCGGGCAGCAGCTGCGGGGGAGGCTCGAGCGCGGCCCCAGCCGCCGTGTCTGTCCCTGGGCTCCAGAACGCACGGCGGAACCTCCGGGGGTGTCGGTGACCGGAGAGCGGGCGCTGGTCCCTACGGCGAGCCGGCCGTGGGGGCTCTGGGCTGCGCCTGGGGGCTGGTTCGGTGTGTGGAGAGGCTGGAAGGTGTTTAAATGGCTTGTACGAGCCTCAGGTGCCGGTCAGTGCCTCAGAGGATCTTCTGACCGTCGGTGACGCTCGCCTCAGCACGCGCAGTTTACACCTATTCTGCCAGTGCACCCCCGCAGCGGGGCAGTGGATCCTCATAGGGAGAGCTCTCTAAACCCAGCACTTGTGTTCTGCAGCCTCTGGCCTTCAATGTTTTTGAAATTTCTATAATGAAAGTAGAATTTTGTTGTGAGGTTTTTTTCACCTTAGTCTTCTCGGCCCATCCTTCAGTGGAAATTGCTGCTGAAATATTGAGTTTGGCAGACTGTTAGCCACCAAATACCAGTTTTGGAGTGCTGGCTAGAACCTGCCAAAATGCTCCCCGGCCTGTCTGGGCCTGTGAACAAGCGATCAATAGCCGGGTGGATGCAGCATGCTCAGCTGATTCGGGTCCCAGGGCAGCAGGAGGGATGACACCTTTCAGGTGCTGTGTACTTGATGAGAGAAAAGCAGGACCTTCTGCTTTGAACTGTATTATCTCAATCCTTGTGTTTTTATGTCCAATTCCTACAAGAAGCTGGAGCATCTGAAAGCTTCTCTGGCTTGGAGGAAATCCCAGTAGGATTTTCAGGGCATCCAAGAGTACCCAGAGCACAGAAATAACATGGGTCGTATCTAGGGCACTGTATTACTAGAATAGGGAATTCCCTGTTGTTGGAATTTCTTTCTTTCTGTAATCACTAGCTGTGAGACTGTTGCAAAAGATTTCTCCAAGATAGTTACTCAGAAACAGCAATGATAACTCGAGTCCAAGGATTCCAGCAACATTTTATGGTAACTCTTTTTTCCTTCCAAGCAATACATGATTCTTGTACCCTTTGTAATTTTCAGAACAGCTGTGGATAGTATTGCACAGTAATTAGCTGTTGGGAATCCTTGTGCTGAATGTCTTTTCTGTCATTAATATTTGAAAGTTTGCAGGTGTTCTTGTGGCCAGAAATTTTAACTCAAAGGAAAACAGCTTTCTTCCTGGTTTTTGGTTTTTGGGGGTTGGTTTGTTTGTTTGTTTGTTTTGGGGGTTGCTGTTTTGGTTTTTTTTGGGTATGGTGGTGGTGGGTTTTTTGTTGTTTTTTGTTTTGTTCTTTGTTTCTGGGGGGTTTGTTTGTTTGTTTGGGTTTTTGGGGGTTTTTTGCTGTTAATGATTAAGTGCTGCCAAGTAAATGTTTCTAGCAGGCTGTTTGTGAAATCGTCACATATTTAAGTACCTCTGCTCTTCCCAGCTCACCCCTTTTGTTATGACCTTTGTTTTCTCCCCTTGGTTGTATTTGTTTATTTGTTCTGTTAATCTGAAATCTTTTAAGGGCCTCCATCCTCTGACACCCCTGTAATTTGGACTATAAAGAAAAATGGGAAAATAAGCTATCGCTGTACTAAGATCACTGTCTGTATGTTTAAGGCAAGCAAAGCAAACCAGTCTACACTGCATGGGTGTCTCACCATCTGCAATACCAAGGTTATTGCAATCTAATAAGGCATTGTTTAGGCATTATTGTTGTCTGGTATTGTATGCATTGTCTGGCATTTGTTTAGGTCATATGTGCCTTTGCTTTAGTGCTGAAGCCAGATACAGTCAGTGCCAAGCACATTATTGGTAACATGCCATAACTTAGGTCCTTGCTGTTCTTCTGGCTCTGTAGACTTCCCCCTGCACTCCTGTTAGGTTGGAGAGGCAGCTGGAACTGCTGCTGTTGGGCTGTGTGGCTGCATGCTCAGGAACAGACAAGTGTGTGTTACCACTCAAAATTGATAAACTGTGTTAATGGTCTGAAAGAAAAATAGCTCCTTATATTCTGCCTGTACAGCCTTGAATTGGGACTAAAGAACTACAATTTCTCTCCAATTCATTTGAAAATGCCTTTATTTTCAGGTTTATTTGCAATAGTCTAACGCAATTGCATGGGGTGTGTGCAGGTGCAGTGGGTTTTATTGCAGAAATGGTGTTCTCGAGCTATTTCCTGCTCTGGTACTTGACCAGACAGTCACCTGACACAAAAGTAGATCTCATTGCACTATAATTAATGATTGACTGGCTTCGAGTCCACATGTGTTGGTTGGAATATGTGGTGGTGAGGTCCAGTTCTGGACTCAAATGTTTTAAAATCTCTGATGTTAAGATATGAAAGTGTGCATATCTGTGGTGTTCACACTCTTAAGCTTGATCATAAATAATTTGTTCTCCTCCTGCTTAAACTTCAGCAATTAGAGAACAATTGCCTGAACTTTCACACATGTTGCAAAAGACCATGAGCTGTTGATTTCCACTGTCTTGGGAAAGAGACTCGGGAGAAATCTAGGAGATTGCCAATGTCTGTGTTAAGGAGTGTGCTGGATGGTGCTTGGGGTGTAGGCAGCTACATCAGCACAGAACAACGGAGTGGTGTGGGTTGGAAGGGCCCTTAAGGCTCATATCATTCTACCCCCTGCCATGGGCAGGGACACCTTCCACTGTCCCAGGTTCCTCCAAGCCCCGTCCAGCCTGGCCTTGGACACTTCCAGGTACCCAAGGGCAGCCACAGCTTCTCTGGGTAACCTGTGCCAGGGCCTCCCCACCCTCATAGGAAAAATTTCTTCCCAGTATCTAATCTAAACTTTCTCTCTGTCAGTGTAAAACCCTTTCTCCCTCTCCTGATTATGTTGTCAAGTAAGTGTAACTTTGATGTAGCTGCCAAAATCCAACACTGCATTATTTTGTTAGTTTTTGTGGGGAAAACAATTTAAAGGAGAAATAATTTGTACACAAGTACAAGTGTAATGACTGTGTTTCAGAAAACTTGTACTGTGTTATTGCAAAATCTGCTACACCATCAACCTTTTCAAAAGAAAAATAATGTTCAGAGTAGTTTTAATTTTTCTACCTGATAGGACAAAGGCCAGATACCAACTCTCAGCAAATCATCTCTTCTAATCCCATAGCCCGCTGCATGTCTTCAGAGTATAGTTGGGTTTGTTTCAAAACTGGGGATCCAAACACTGCAGAGCTGGAATTCCAAAATCAGCTCCAAAAAATTGTACCTGTGCAGCAAATTCCTGTTAGTCCCTGGAAGAGAGACACTTTCCAGAGATTGCCTATTTAATGCAGACTTAGTACACCCAGTATAGAATAGGGGGAGCTAAAAGTATTTGTGACACAGCTGCAATCCTACTTGTGATTTTAGAGACTGAAATGAGTTGTTTATGCTGCAAGCACTTTAATAATGTGGTTAATTAGCTTTTCTTTTTAGTGAGGATATTTGTCACCTTGTTTTCTATAGCACAGTTTCAGGTATGAAGGTTGGAAGCTTCATGCATGCAGATGTGCGTGCAGATACCTTTTTTTTTTAAAGGTGTGGAGGTCAGTGGTGCACCTGATTCATATCAGTGTTGCCCAGTGCACTGTTTAAAAACCAATCTCATTTTTACAGATTATTTTTCTCCTCACAAACAGGCCCAACAGAAAGGAGTAAGTTATAAGAAGATCTATACAAGTTCTAAAGTAAGCGTTAATAAGAGCACTTCCGTCTGAGTGGTGGAGGAGTTTTGGGGTACTTTTTGTTTAATGTTTTTGTAATATCTTCCTTCTATAAACAAAATGTTTGCTTTCTAATCTGGGCCCCTGTGGAAACAGGATTCTGCTCCTGGTTTACATTTCAATATGCCTGTATCCTCCAGATGAGAGACTTGGAATCCATTGGCCAGTGCAGTGCAGTGCAGTGGAGAGAGAAGTAGGTGTGTCAGGTGTGTTAAATTCCTTCGAGTTTGCTCAGAACAAGCACATGGGTACAGAGCACCCTAAACAGCGAAGCTTCCTGTAAATCCTGTGCCATGGACCTTGAACTCTATGACAGGGCCAGTTCCCAAAATTCTCTCCCCAGTAAGACTAGAAGATTAGCAATATACACTATTACTGAGATTATAAACTTGACAACCAGTCTGTTGTTATGAATGCCCCTTGATTTTGAAATTACAAACAAAATAATGCAGGAATAGTTTGGGATTCCACACTCATCAGTTTTTCATTACAAGGTGCTGTTTCTGTGCCTTTGTGCCGTACAGGAGTGTTTGTTGCTGCTCTTTCAATAGAGCATAAGTTTAGAAATAATACAGAAATAAGTACCAAAATAAAGCAATGTGTTGTTCCAGTTCCGCAAAATGGAGCTGTTGACTGAGCTTAGGTTCTCCTTTGCTTGTAAAGTGTAGATGGTGTCTGAGTATATCCCCTGTGTAGGGTAATCTACACTTCATTTCAGGAAAGGGTAATCGATTACAGGGCATACCAGATTATTGAAGCTTTTCTCCTGAGCAATGTCAGAAGAAAGGAACAAAATCTGTAGGGTTTTGCAGAGCTGGAAGAAAATAAAATTCTGAGTGAAATGACAGCTTTAACTTTAATTTTTATATGCTCATCTTACTGTAAATTGACTTCTGCTTTCCAAGAGAAAACTGCTGTGCCCTTACACTTAGTGTAGACAATAATGAAATACTCTGAGATAATAAGATTTCCCTACCCTGTTTTTAGCTGCTGGCTGAAATTATGTGAGCACAGATCTCCCCTGGAATAAACAAGTTGTAGGGATAACTGCTGGCAGGAATAAAGTGTACATCTCCATTTGCTTACTACAGAGACAAGGGGTGCGTGCAGTGATTTCCATAGGCTCAGCAAAGATTAAGGATTTGTGTGCTCCATTACACCAGGGTTACTGCTGCATCTACCCATTTCCCAATTTAGGTACCCCTTAAGCTCTCCAGTACTGCCTATCAAGGCTTTGTATGTTCAGGAATTGCAGAGGGGGTCTTAAATCTCTATAAACATGTCTTATCAGTTAATTTTACAGAAGAATTAAACTGGCATAATTATCCACACTGATACTTGAATTGTTTTGACTAAATTGTCTGTTTTATTTTAAAGATGATGTGGGAAATTGGGACATTGGCTGATTTCCTTAACAGACTTTAAATGGCACCATTCATATTTTGAACCTTTTGCAAGAGAGAATGTCCAGCAGTCATCTGTGTGGGTGTATTTTTGATAAATATGAATATTGTGGGGGAAATTATTCTAAGCATTTGTTTTTTTAAAATTGGATATGTATTTATTATATTGTATATATACAATGTATTGCCATGGACTGGGAAAGCCTTCTTGGCAAACGTCTTTCCTAGGGGTGCCCTTTCCTGGTATCTCAGATTGTGTCTTCTGCTTGTAGAAATCTATCTGTGCTTCCATTTCTGCTGTCAGCTGCTGTTCTAGACCTGAAGAAACTCTAAATGTAAAAGAAATAGCACATGGCTGCATGTACCTGTAAAGTACATGTTCCTGCACCTTCTGGCTTAGATAAGAGGAATATGAATAAATCACTGTTTGACAGAAAGCAATGCAAACACTGTGTCTAAGAGGAGAATGTATAATCAACAGATATTTAAATATGTTTTTCTGCCAGTAAATGTAGTGGAAGAGGGTCTCAAGCTGATAGATGTCAAACTGACAGCATCCAGTGCAACAGAGGGAAAGGGGATTGGATTATTGTATGTGAATTTGATACCACGTCAAGTTTTTCCCTGACAGTCAACACTGTCTTTGGTTCTATGTAGTTAATTGTACTTTCAAACAGAGAAGGATATAAATTGAGGTGTTATGGGAAAGTTAAAATAAGACCAAAGATGATATGTTCAGAGTCAGAGTTTGCTGTTGAAAGGAGACGTGTTTGTAGTTATTTCCAATTTTGCAACAAAGGGAAGATGAATAATTAACACAACGTGAAGGATTTTTTTCAGCCTTATGGTTTGAAAGGACCAGAAGGAAAACTCAGACAATGTAGTCAGAAAATTGTATTGATTTTTTGCAGCACTTTGACAGATATCTTTTTTTTTAATGGATCAGTTTTAATGCATCCGTTAAGATAGTTTTGCAGGTTAAGTGCAGTTTTCCTTTAGTTTGGAGGGAAAAAGGTAGGAGTTACCCTCTCTTTAATTTTGCTGTTTGTTCCTTGAGTGTATGATGTAGGCAGGAGGGAAAGCCACTGACCTGTGGCTTTGATAACATTTACTTCCAGTATCCTCTTACAATGCTCTGCTCTTTAGCCCTTTTGAACTTTTGTGGAGCCATTAACCATTTCTTTCTGCTTACATTTTTTCAACAAAAATGTGTTGTGTTTTTCCCCACACTTCTATCTTGTTTGGTTCTGTGTGTTTACCTTGTGCATTTTTGGTATCTTACTGCTCACAGCATCCACAGGGACTGGACATCAGAAGTGCTTGTGTCATCCCATCCCAAAGATGGGAAGGAGGGGATGCTTTGTATTGAAGTGCTTGCATCTATGAGATGTATTTAAATCAGATATTAGGAAGAAATTCTTTACGCAGAGGGTGGTGAGGCCCTGGCACAGGGTGCCCAGAGAAGCTTGTGGCTGCCCCATCCCTGGAAGTGTCCAAGGCCAGCTTGGATGGGGCTTGGAGCAGCCTGGGATAGTGAAAGGTGTTCTCGTCCATGGCAGGGGGGCTGGCATGAGAGGATCTTTAAGGTCTCTTCTAACCCAAACTGTTCCATGATTCTATGGTGTACACATTCTCCTAAATATAAGCTACGATCACGTATCTGCCCAGCAGTGAAGAACTGCTGTGTCTGAATGTGTATCTGAACTTTTAAGTGTAATGAAGTGCATAACAAATGAATTACAGATAATTTAAAGACTGTTTAAGAAGACTATAGTGTGTTCCTAAGAAAGAAAACATGGGATTCCAGGACAAACTCTCTGTTACTGTGCTTCATATGCAGTGGTGATATCCCAAGAGAAATCATCTAAATGCCTAAAAGTATTTGCCCTATAGACTGCTCTGGTATCAGGGCTTTATCAGTCACTTGGGAAGGTTTTTAGACTTTGTCCTAAATGCATATCAAAATCCCAGCAGGAAGTATCTAATAATCTGCTATTACACTGTTGCTAAACTTCTAATAGAACATTGTCAGGAATTTTATCGTGGTGCCCAGCTTGTGCATACAGAGTGCCCAGGGCACATCGCAGAGATCGAACTGCATTTAACCACGTTAAAGCAATCCATCGAGTTCTGTGTACTCTGCTGGAAGGGATCATCACTGCACAATGCAGCCATGTGCTCCCAAACACTCTGCATGAGATGAGCTGGTTGCTTTCTGATGCTAAATGGTGTGTTTAATTGAAGCTCTGAAACACGTCTGCCCCAGGGAGGGGTGACAAAGAACATTACCGAGGCTGTACAAGTAACGAACCGGAGCTGTGCTTCTGATCAGGAGGTGTTTGGGTGCAGGGGGAACAGTGGTGTCCAGTCTCGTTCCCAGATCCATGTAGCAGAGATGTCAAGGTGTGCTGCTGTAAATATGGGCTTGGGAAAGCTGCAGGATGCACTAAAATACTGGAGGGGGGGGGAAGGGAAGCTGCCTGCCAGTTGTCTTCTGTTCTGCAGTTACTGCTACCTTGCTGTGTTGCTTTGTGCTTCTGTCAGACTTCCCTTGAGGAAGCAAACATCTCCGAGGTGATTGAGTATTCCTCAAGGGTGGAATTCATATCCTCAGACTTTGGGGTTAATTTCCTCTAAACGGGAAAAGGACTACTAGCAAGCAGTTTTGAGGAAGCAGTTCTCATTATCTCTTTATGTGCCTTCTGCATGGATTAGTTTCCCAAGGTTATGAATGGAAAAGAGTGAATTTGAGTCTCTTCCATGCCTACAACACTGGTCAGAAATATAAACACCAAATGATACACTGCAGGTCTGGAGGATTACATTACTCTTGATTTGCAGGGCAGCAAAGAGAATAATAGCTTTCTGTTAGAACCTTGTAAAAACACCTGCCAAAATGTTGGTTGTCAGTATCTAACTGTATCTGTACATACCAAAGAGCTGAATCCAAGGTGGTGTAACTGCCCATGCACAAGATGAAAAATGTAATTTTCAAACTTTGGTAGTTCCTGTTACGGAACAGTTACACTCGATTTAAATGAAGTGTCTTAATAGTCTTCTAAACTGTAGGCAGACTTTCAGGACACAAAGTTTCAAGAATGCCTAAATGGAATGGGAAACTAACCTTGTTAGTTATAGCCTGGATTTTTTTAGGACACTCCTTATGTTTATTAAAAGCAGTCTCAAATAATGTAATCTCAGGTTTTAACCAAAGTTGGATTTATTTTTAAGAAGTTTAGACTGTCAATATTTCACTACTATAGAGTATTTCATGTACTCTCAATTTGAAAGAAATAATTGCCCTCTGAGTTAGTTGTAGTTCAGATATTTCAGTTTGCTAGTTCCTGCATTTTGGAAAGAAAAAACAAACAAACCCCTTTAATAATAAAATAATTATTCTAAATAATAAAGTCATTGAAGTTACTCTCAGCCATGTTATCTTTAGTAAAATTGCAACCTTGTATTCCCCATACTGAAGGTAAGTAATAATTCAATCTTCTTTCTGATGTGTTTTTAGACACTTGCATAGAATTTTTCTTCATAGGCAGTATGGGAATTTGCCTGCCACACTTGGCTTCACTGCTATGTATTTTCTGCAGATTCAGACAGCTTTCAGCAGTCTTCTGAAAGCAGTCCAAAAGACAATGGGAAGAGCTAAGGGAATGAAATGGAAAATGTGGCTAGATTAGCAAGCTAAGTATTTCCTGAAAATTCAGTCACTGACTTAAAATCATGCAGGTTACTATGGTCTTTGCTTGGGTTTGAATTGTAATGATTGCTTCCCTGCTTCAGAGTTTAAAACTTAACCTTGAAAAAGCTCTTGCCTGTGCTGCAGCCATTGTTGGCAGATACTCAGTATGCATTTTTCTAGTTCTACTTCTCACTTGTGTGCTTGCCTTTTTTTTTTTTTTTTTTTTTTTTTTAATATTGCCTTTCCCTGAAGACTCCCATAAAAAACTAAAAAAT
>VYZR01024757.1:10231-20854 GCA_013400675.1 Oxylabes madagascariensis
TTTTTTTTTTTTTTTTAATATTGCACTTACCTGAAGAGCTCCATTAAAAACTAATAAATCTAACAATCTGCGGTTGTGGGGCAGGTACTACGAAGAAAGCTCTTTCTCCTGTTTCAACATGTTCTTCTATGTTAACCCCTGCTTTTTTTAAAAGTCAGTCTGATTAGAAAGGATAATGACTGCTTATCCTTAGTACAGAACTTTAAAGCTTTATGGCTTCTCAGAGAAGCTACGTCTGCCCCATTCCTGGAAGTGTCCAAGGCCAGGTTGACAGGACTTGGAGCAACCTGGAGTAGTGGAAGGTGTCCCTGCCCATGGCAGGGGGGGGAATGAGATGGGCTTTAAAATCCCTTCCAACCCAAACCAGACTGTGATTCTATAGTTGTTAAAAATAATGCATTTTTTTTTTTTTTTGTAGTTTTTACAATATCCTTATTCCATGCTAACACCACGTTTTCAGTTCTGTGTAGTTCAGGTGCTCATCCCTCCCATGTCCAGTGAGAGGATATTTACCATAACATGATGCTGACTTCTCCAAAGCAGGAGAGAAAGAGGTTTGCTGCAATAAGTCTCTGTCAGTCTCTCTGCCCTATCTATAGTAGAGGTAGTTGAATATGAGACTTTGTGACACAACTGCACTCCCACACAGCCATCCTCGTTTTACTCTCTAACTGAAACTCCAGCCTCCCTCCAAATACAAGTCTGTATTGCCTGCTTGCTTCCTTGTGGTGGGGGGATGGGCAGCCCTTACTCACTGGCTCTTGACTGCTGAGGTCGAGACATCTGTCTGCTCTTCCCAGCAGCCCAGAGTAAAACATTGCTCTTTACACAATTACCAGAAGAGAGAGAATTTGCCTCACAGGAGAGGAGGAGGACAATTCAGAAAGAGTTGAGGGGGAGTTGAAGCCTGGCTGGAATTTTCCTGAGATTTCTTGGACTTTTTTCTTTGGGCAAGTAAATCCTTTCTGTTTGAGACCTGCTGGCAAGATATCAGGAGCTATGCACCATTACACTGAAGCACACAAGTTCTGTTGGTTTTGCAAGCACAGTTAAGAGCTGGTCATGCTCTGGCAGCCCTGACGATGCCCAATTGCTTTGGTGTCACTTTTTATTGCAGCATCTAGACCTGTGAAAAGCATAAGCAGCCAGACCTACTTGCAGACCCCACAGATTTATCCCAGCCAAAATATGTATAAAACTGTGAGCTCAAATTAAAACTTCGGCAGTCTGACTGCCGTCCTCTAGCCACATATTTCAGTGAACTTCAAGAGCACATATTCATCAAATTCATTAGTTTCTGGAATGGGCAGTAATTGCTAGAGTGAAAAATAGTTGTTTGATGCAGCCTCTAAGTATGCCTGTGTATCTTAGAAAAAGACAGGAGAAGAAAATTTACAGGAAAAAAATAAAAGACAGCCAAGATGAATCTGGGTGTCTTAGAAGTTGTCTTATATGATGAACATTTTATTTAACCCTCTCTAATATAAATCTAAGCAGCTCTCAAGGGATGATGGCAGAAGGTGGAAGCCTGCTGGAGACTCCAGCAAGCAAAGGGTAGTGATGGTTTCTATGCTGAAGTGTCCAGGAGCAGAATGGTTCATCTCCCCATGCCTTTGCCACTGCAAAGTAGGATTAAATTTCTCTTCTACAAAAGGACCTTATTCTAGGATTTGAATTTAAAATGAGTGTTTCTGTGATTCCCAGGTGGAGAATTACATAAAAATGTTCACTTCCCTGGAGCTCACGTTGGCTCTGCGATAGACTGGTGTCCTGCTGTTACCGGATCTCCAGGAAACACACATTGAGGTCAAATTGAGACCCCACAGCTGAACCCTGTAAGATATCGCACTTTCAGAATTGGAGTCAGGACAATGTGTTGCTTCCTTTAATTACAGTCTGAGAATTAGTTTCAGATATGGAAGAATGCAACAAAAAGAAATGGTGAGCATTTCTGTATCGCTCTTACACTGTAAGAAAGATGGTCCAAAACCAGTCTTCTTTTTATAAAAAAGCCCTGAATTGAATATGGTAGAGAAGAGCCATTCAAAAGCCTTCTCTGAAAGGCCCCTGCATACTGCTGCCAAACTTTTAAAAGAGGAGTTAAATTTGAGACTTTCAGCATGTGATTCCAAAATACCCAGGTTAGCATTTGTCCTGGTTTTGGACAGGTGTCTGCCAGGGAAAGCTAGAGCTTCTCTTGAAATGGAGAATGTAAACCCCCTTCCCTCCAAATTATTATAATTTTGCAATTAAGGGCTTTCAGGCAAAGATTTAGGAATAGGAATAGCAGTTCTTTACTAAGAATATTAACAAGAAAATACAAATGTAATAGTACAAAAAAAAAAAAAAACAACCAAGAAAACAAAGGAAAAGTCCTTGAAGACCCTGACAGAGTCAGGGATATGACCTGACACCCTGTTGGTTAGGGTGTTGGAAGTAGTCCAAATAAATTCTCCTGGAGTAACAGATGCGGTTCTGTGGAGTAGAGGTGATCCTGAAGAAAGTCCAGTGGTGGCGAGATGAGTCTGGTCTTCCTCTGGGGGGTCCAGTGGAGAAGGAGGCTCCTCAGTCTGCCAGTGGAAGACTACCCCCTAACTGTGAGGTCTCAGTTGTTATCTAGGTAGGAACAGTTGGCTCCTCCTCCATTGGGTGGAGCATCTCCCAATGGGATGATGTAATGTGTCATGTCATTGGTGAGCCTTAATGGCCCATTAGCAAAGTTATCCCCCCCAAAGAGTTTCAGGGAAAAAGGGAGTGAAAAGGGAGAAACGGGAGTGGAAAGGGAGAAAGAGATAAGAAACAATGGCTCATCTGATTGTAACGGCGCCCATTATCAGAAGGGCATCTGCCCCTCCTCCCTTGAGGTACAAGAGTAAAGAAAAACATCTCCCCTAACAGATGGAATAGAATAACCCCAAGACAGCATTTACTCAGAATCTAAAACTGTCAGGATTGGCTGCTATGGCTGCTTCAGGCAAAATGTTTGATTTATTTTCCTACAGTGCAGCTAGGAGGATGAGATCTCATCTTGATGATATATCTACATTAAGAGTTTCAAATCATTTTAAAGCACCTGATTTATGGAAGAACATGCCAATAAATGTCAAGTTCCATGCGTTTTTTCAGTCTGTCAATACAGGAATGACTAAGGGTTCTTTGGAAGCCTTTCAGTGAATATTTTCATTGATTTAACCTTGCTATATAATGTCTTAATTGGACAAAACACACATGGGCATGCGGGCAGAGGTTCCAGCACTCAGCAGAGCTGCTGCGATAGTGGAGGTCATTATGCGTCTCCTTCTGGCTTTGCACTGACTGATTAAAGCCACTTTGGATATGGCCTTCAGTGGTCACAGCCACACTCTCTGCTGGGACACAGGTGTGCTCTGAACCTGGAGCCAGCTGGTAGATCAGGTAAACCTGGCATGGGGCACTAGGGGCCAGAACCTGATGTTTCAGCCCCTAGTGCTGTCACAAAGGTGTCTGTGGCATCTCCAATGGGAGAGCTGTTGTGTGCCTGGGTGACAGGGCATGGCCAGCATCCAGAGCAGCACTTAGAAAATGTAAGTGCTTTAATGAAGGTTTTTGAAGCTGACTTGACCCTGTGCTGCAGTCAGGAAGCAGGGTTCTTGTCCTGCACAAGTCTCTTCTTCTGGCACTAGCAATTATCTGGCTGACTGTACAGCTGCACACAGTCACTGAGGTTGGAAAAGACCTCCAAGATTGAGTCCAACCTTTGACCAATCACCACCTTATCAACTAGACCAGACCACTAATGTTGCATCCGGTCATTTCTTGAACACTTCCAGGGATATTTCTTAAACACTGTTCAGGGACAGTCACTCCACCACCTCCCCTGGGCAGCCTGTTCCAATGTTTGACCACCCTTTCCATGAAGAAATCTTACTCAATGGAAAAGAAAAATTGTACCAGATTAACAAGGTAATCTCAGTGACTATGTGGTCACACAAGTGCTAGTACCAGCATGAAGAAATGACTCAGAGGACATGGCTGTGGTTAGTAGGAGCGCAGTATCTCTTCTCACTGGCCACACAGTCTCAGAAGAGCATACACTACTTGTGAGACTGCATCCTTCTAGTATAAGTTTTACTTATACTTCCCTAGAGAACTGGAAAGAGAGATTGCAAATTGAACATACTTTGCAATATTTTTTTTTGCAGTGGGAGTCTTCTGTTCTCTTAAGTGGGATGTTAATGTAAAGGTCCATGCCTCAGCTTGGACTTTCAGTTAGGTAAATTAATTTCATGAGGAGATGTCCTCAGGATCAGCCTCTTGGCTGGCCTTTGATCAATTACTGCAGTAGGAGTTACTGACAAAATGGAAGAAAAGTTTGGCTTAAAAATAAAAAGGCATCTTTAACTTTATTTGCTTTAGAATATAGTTTTGCTATTGCAGTAACAAGTTTGTACATATGTGTGTTCATAAAGAAAATAAGAGATTATCTGTCACTCAAATGTCAGGTATTTTACTTTCCTCTTGCAGAAAAATCTAAGAGTCCATCAATGACTAGCTAAGGTCTCTGTTCTCATGATTTGTGTGATTTGCTTCTGGAGCCATGGATGAATACAGCAACTTTGTGGACTGGGACAAAATGGATGTGAGTGCCCAGAGCCAGGATACAAAAGAGCTCACCTGCACAGACTTCCATGAGCTCAAGCAACTGGCACGGCAAGGCTATTGGGCCAAAAACCACTCTCTGAGAGCCAAAGTGTACCACAAACTCATCAGCAATATCCCGTGCCGTACAGTGACCCCAGATGCAAACGTGTACCGGGACATTGTGGTGAAGATCATTGGAAAACGCAACAGCAGCTCCCTTCCACTGCCAGAGTTTGTGGACAACAGCCTGATCCCCACATACTGCCTGAACGCAGAGGGTGTTGGGGCTGTCAGGAAGATCATTCTGTGCATCGCCAATCAGTTTCCAGACATCTCATTCTGCCCAGCGCTGCCCTCGGTGATCGCGCTGCTCCTGCACTACAGCAAGGACGAGGCCGAGTGCTTCGAGCAGGTCTGTCGCATTCTGGCTTGCAATGACCCATCCAGGCGGCTCATCGACCAGACCTTCCTGGCCTTCGAGTCCTCCTGCATGACCTTTGGGGACCTGGTGAACAAGTACTGCCAGGCGGCCCACAAGCTGATGGTGGCAGTGTCCGAGGACGTGCTGGAGGTGTACTCAGACTGGCAGCGGTGGCTCTTCGGAGAGCTGCCCATGGCATACATTGCACGGGTCTTTGACGTCTTCCTGGTGGAAGGGTATAAAGTTCTCTATCGTGTCGCACTGGCTCTTCTGAAATTCTTTCATAAAGTCAGAGCTGGGCAGCCCATGGAGTCTGACAGCATCCAGCAGGACATTCGAGCCTTCGTGAGGGACATCACCAAGTCGGTGTCCCCAGAGAGGCTCTTGGAAAAAGCCTTTGCTATCCGCCTTTTCTCTCGGAAGGAGATCCAGCTCCTGCAGATGGCCAACGAGAAGGCTTTGCAGCAGAAGGGCATCACGGTGAAACAGAAAAGGTAGGGCTCAGCACAGGTAACCTGAGCAATCTCCTGAATTTTCCCAGTGTGTGGAGCAGTCAGGCAGCCCTGGGTGACTGGTGGGGAAGCTCCACTGGTGCATGCTGTTGCCTGCTGATGCGTTTTCTCTGCAGAAAAACTCAGCAGTTGCAAAATCAAGCGTTTCTGGGATTTTAGTGGGAAGTGTAACTGAAGTGTTAGGATACAAGAGGAACAGAAGTTTCTTGTAGCTTGCTCAGTTATGAATTTATACAAGTATATATTAATCACAAGTGTTATATCTCAAAAGTGTGTTTCATAAGCAGTTTTTAAACTAAAAAGCATTTTAGCAAAGTTGGAAAAAACACTGATAAATTACTTGGAAGAAACATACACAAAGAAATGTGAAAATTGATTCTTAAATATGGTACTATTAGTATAAAATGTCAAATTGATGCTGCCCAGTACTGTGAATTCCCCAGTTTCTTTAGTGTAAGGCACTGTCACAGCTGGGAACATTTTGTCTGACTGAGGAAGAACTTTGTTTTAACACAGCAAGGAAGAAATAAGTCTTGTTTACAGGTTACTTGTAAATAAATTTGACTGCAAGCCTCCTGGAAGTCAAGAGTATAGTACTCACAGGTAGGAGTTGACCTGTTTTGTGACAGGTTCATATACTACTAGAAAAATAATTTTGAAGGAACCATGGAAGAGTGACTATACAGATCCAAGAAACTGTTGCATAATCACAAGCTCTTCTCAGAAATAAGTGGAGGAGGAACCAACTCTAAAACCAGTAAATGAAATCCTGCTCTGATGTGACAGTAAAAGTTAAACTAATAAAAAGCTTAGCTGAAAGGCCTCTTGATGGATATAGAAAAGGCAGCAATGTATTAATCTGAACAAAATTAGCATCTTGCCAAGTGCAAATGTATGTGCATGTAAGTGGTACATGTTCTGTTTTTCCAGAGGCCTCTGACAGCAGAAAACTTTGCCCAACCATTTTTGAACTCTCAAATTTAAGTGTTAGACAGCTGTATGAACTGCCCTGTCCTCTGAAGTGAGGTAGCTTCTATAAGTTCCATGGGTCAGTGTGTTATCTAGAACTTGATATTCTAGACGCACAGTCTATTTTCTCTAAAATCCACTGATATAGTAGGATCTTCCAGCCAACTGCATTGCTGAGTTAGTTACAGTAGTTGCAAACAGATACCATTCCATGGCATGGCAATACATACTCTGTACATTTCAGCCTAAAAGATCACATAAATGTTAGCTGAACCTCCTTCATGTGTCTACATACATGTAAAGCTCTTCCAAGGGTTAATTTTTTAGACTCACAGCTTGGCTTACAATCAGCTTCAACATTTACCTGTCAGTCTCAAATATTTCAAGGCCTTTAGCCACGGGATTGTCACATTGGGGGCAGTTCCAACCATTGTATTTGAGACTTTTTACAAAATACTGACTCCTCCATTGTGTCTTCCTGTTAGGAAGTTCAGGAGAGTTGTAATATCCTTGAGTATTTTGTTTCAAACAGAATTAGAGCTTTAAATAAAAATAAAATTTAAAAAAAAAAAATAAATAAACCAGAGAAAAAGAAAGCTTACATCAACCAACCACAGATGCTCCAAAAGCTCCTCTTGTGTTAAATGTGCAGAGAAATTCTCACTCACAACAGTGATGCTATCAAGGAAAAATACAGTAGTAAACCCAAATAAAGCCAGTAGTTACTGCTATGCCAGGCAGAGTTCCTACTGAAAAATTTTTGTCCTCTCTTGGCTACCTTTGTAAACCCACTGAAATTTCTCAGTGTCCCCAGGCACGGTGCTGCTGGGAGCTTGGCTTGGCTCAGTTTGGGTCCCAGCGTGGACAGATGGAAGTGCAGGGGAAGCGAGCTGTTCTCCAGGATTCCATGGGTTGCCAGTGAGTTCTCTTCTCCAGTTGTGTTTGGCCTGTGCAAGGAGAAGATGATTTCTTTTCCCATCACATAACAAAAAAGGGGAAAGATAGAAATATAAATGTTTTAACCTGTCTGGTTGTTTTTTAGTGCTTGGTGACTCAAATCAAACCTTGCTTTGTTTCTCTCCAGGCTCCTTTCACTCACTTTGTCATGGATGTAGGAAGTCACTGATCTTTTCTATCTTTTTTGTCTTTCTCTTTGTATGTTCTCCTTCTGTCCATTCCATCTCCACTGCACCACTCCTGTTTGCAGTCTTGCACCTCCCAAAAGGTAGGTTAAAATACTTGAGTCTTCACACTTTGCTCATTCCTGCTGTCTGTGGCTTGTTGTTTTTTCCAAGGCCGTCACGTATTGCTAACGTTGGGGCAGGAGAAGCAGGGCAGCAATTAGAGCACCTGATTGCTGTGCCACATCTCCTGAATACCCTCCTGCAAAGTTAGTTCATAGCACCTGCAAAGATGTGAGAGAAGGAGTAGTGAGCCCAAGGAGTCAGCACAGCACTTCAGACAGCAATACAGTGTTTTCCAGAGTGGGAAAGAGTACTGTACATGGAGAAAGTACATGGTGGGATTATATTTAGGGCTGTAAAGGGCCATTGTAATAATGGTCCTTTCTACTCTGGAAGAAAAAGTGTAATTTTTTTAAACATCTCAAATAACAGCTTAGAAGAGCTGTTAAAAATCATACCACCTCCAAACCTGGTATATGCTGTTGCATTCGATGTGAAACTTTTCGTCTTCTTTGGAAACTTTCTGCAGTTAATTGGAAAAATTTTTGACTGACCCCAACTTGGCACACTCCTAAAAGTGACCTGTCTCTATTCATAGTAGATTATATTTATTTTTAAGTAGGTAGGGTTTTTTTAGAGTCGAGAAGACAAGAAGACTCTTTTTCTGTGTCACGGAGGTCAGAGTTACTCAGCCATAGAGCATTAATGGTTAATGAAGTCATTTATCAAGTCTTAGCTTGAAAAGTAAACCTTAAAGAATAAAACCCAGGGAGTGGATTGTGATACCTGATAAGCAGAGAACTTGGAAAGAGAAAGGCTGCTCTGTGAGTATTAAATACCACAGATATTTGGGTTTAAATTCATGCCTTTGAGAATCTTCTGACTTTGCTGCAGGTGCCCTGAGTTAACTTTAGTTAGTGATGCATATTAACACTTGTACTAATTTATAAAATCAAAGTTGGAATTAACTTCCTCATATTTTCATGTTTGAAGGAACATCTTAAGAGACTTAGCAAAACATGTTTCATACCATAACTTCTGTGTTGAGGATTTTGCCTCTAACAAATCACCAAGCTGTTAATCCCAGTCAAGCAAATCTTCAGCATCTGTGTATTATTTTTGCAGTTGGGTTGTTCTGAAAGCAGCAGAAAGCCTTGATTTATGCTAAGAAGCATTTTGGGTTTGAGGGGACTTAGGGAAAGCAGGGTGTATGTTGATGCTGATCTGGACACAGGATTAGGTTTCAGGTTTATATACCACAAATTACTTATATTGCTATTTATGGCGGAAAAAGAAATCTCCTTTTACCACACAATTATGCCCTCACTGAAATGATAATGGATTTTAAAGATAATGCATCTCCTCTAAGATTTGACCCAACCCAGAGTAGAGCAGGAGGATGTAATTCAGTGAGTAATCTTTCGGGTTGGGTATTTGTTGTTTTTTGAGCAATACAGGGCACATCCACTTTGATGGGTGTTCTTGCATGTCCTCAGCCTTGGCTTTACCTTTGGGAACTTTGAGGTCTCTGAAGCTCATTGTATTAATGATACAGCTGGAAAAGCAACATTCCTATGAAATTATCAAATGCTGCTCTATTAAACATTAATTGTGCTGTTTTTGAAATCTAAGTCCTTAATAATAATAGCAGTTGAACAAGTCTTTCCAACATCAGCAATCAAGAGAAAGTTCTCATGCAAATCCCGATAACTGAGGAAAACACTAATGCAGGGTAAAACTTTCTGAATTTGTTCAGTTCTAGTGGTAGACTTTAATGCTGTCCAAATTTACTATTCTCTCAAGCTACAATGTTTTCACAGATGACCCTGAAAGGAGTGGAGTGGTGAAGGCAAAACTTAATTTTCCTCAATGAATATAAACCAAAACATTTGCTTCTTTTCTTAGCCCACTTGTGTTCTGTTCATTTTCACTCATTTACTATTTTGCAAAGCAACTGCCAGACTGAAGGAGATGATTTTCAGTGTCATTAGATAGATACTGTCAAATATAAGAGAATTAATACAGATTAGATACTTGTAACTAGTTGCAATTTTCTGGCACCCAAAAAAACCCATTGTATTTTTGCTCAGCAGCACGGAGGTGCAGGCTGTATGTGGACATTTCTTAACATAGGGTCCTGTTTCAATCTCAACCATCTGCAGCTGTGATTTGTTACTGGGAAACAGCAGGTCATTTTGTTTCACATTCTTTGGCCACGTTCTTTGGTTTAACTAGATGGTGCCATTAAATATAAAATTGTTTACTGTGATATTCAAAGGGCAGGAACTGTATGCCTGGTACAGTTTTAAATGGCCAATACAGTGGTAAATGCTTTCTAGTAAATCAGAAAGATCTGTTCGAAAAGGTGATATTCTACCTACATGGAAGAGTTGTGGGAAGGCACAGGGTACTGAAAGGGATGTGTTCAGAATACTGCTGAACACAAGCTTTGAGAGGGGTTTGGGTAGGAAAGTCTTTAAATCAGCAGTTCAGAGTAGCCAGGAGAAGGAAAAAAGGCAAAAGCAAAGATACCCTGAGTATGAAAGCCTTTTAGTAAAAAGAACTGAAGTTTAGTTGCCCAAAAGGCTCACAGAAATGTGAAAAATGTACAGACCGGGTGTACAAATAATTCTGAGGCTTGCTTGAAGTGTAAATTTAAACCTGTTTTGATATTTATTATGAAGTCTTAGCCTATTTATCACCACTGCTTTTCTGCTGGAAATCCATTCTAATAAACAGTTGACGGCCCTGAATATTTTTTAATTCCTTAAATGTGGGGGAAGGAAAGATCTTAATTTCTGCTTGTGCTGGTTTGAAAGCAAAACCAGTGAAGGACTCCAAGTCAGAAATACAATTTAATAAGATGAAAAGAAAATAAAGGAAAGTAAAATAAAATAAAAGCAATAAAAAAACCACT
>VYZR01024757.1:20938-36153 GCA_013400675.1 Oxylabes madagascariensis
TGCTTGCTTGGGCACAATTTTACACTGTAACCTAGGACACTGCTGAACTGAAACCAAGGCTTTGTCTCTCAACTCTGTTCCATAGTGACACCAGTCTTAGCTGCAGACCTGGCAGAATAGAGACCTAAGTAGGATTCTGGACATGGGGGTTCAAGGCTTGGCTCCTACTTTGTTTCAATGGATCTCTCCTTTGCCTCAGGTTGCTGTGTTTAAAAGTACAAATAATGTCCCTAGTCAGTGATACTGTAAGTTTTAAAACCCGTAAGTAGTTACAGCTTGTTTAAATAGCTGCCCGCAGAAGTTCCTTGCATTACATAATGCAGGGTAGCAATGATTTAGTTCATTTGGCTAAAATAAGCAGTAATTTTAGTAATTTTTAAGTGACCTAAAGAGTCATGTTATTTCAAGTGCTGACACCAAGGTGCCTTCAATGAATTCCAGAAAGCAGTTCCCAGTGTCTCCAAGCAAGCATTGCTTTGCATTGCAAATGCTGCTGATTTTTTGGGACTACAAGTGTGAAAAATAAAAAATGTATGTATTTTGTGTGTTTTAGGGAGTGAACTAAGCTATCCAGATCCATGCAGATATACAGTATTGAGGGCCCCTTCATGATCATGAAATTGAGAGAAAAGAAATGTGTAATTGTCAAAAAAACCCATCAGAAATAGGCAAATACTTGAACCCAAACCCTTGCATGCAGAGCAAAGTAATAAAGCTCTACTTAACACCTGGCTGCCAGTAATTCAGTGACTTGTGTAAATTCTGTGTCCTTGGCTGTCACTATTGCATTTTAAGCATATAACATAGACCATGATAGCAAATAACATTTAATCCCCAAGCTCTGGGTTTGCGTGCTTGTTTAATCTGAGAAATGAAGGCTGGTTAAGATGATGATGACTTAGCTTCAAGTGTTCAAAGTCGTGAATCAGTCCTTCCAACTGTATCAGACCCTTCGGGGGGGTACAGGGATTTCCTTCCCAGTGTCAGTGTCTAACATTCCTTAATGTTCTCAGGCTCCATCTGTAACCATGATCCTAAGAACATTTTTGGTTTGTAATGAAGTGGAAGTCATTGGTAATGACATGTTTCCAAGAGGTGGAATGTCTCAAAAGCTTCAAATATTTGCCTTGAATTAAAATTGCTTAGCCTGGTAATACTGATTCCTCTCAAGTTTCTGAGGTATTGGGGAAGATGAAAATTTAACAGGAAAGTTTTACAGACAATGAATGCTTAGCAGAAGGTTCTCTAGAAATGAAGGCAAATTTTGATATAGAAAAATAAAAGATGTTTAAGTTAGGGATTGCTGAGTTAGTTGTTACTGGACAAAGGTTGAGATGAGTTGGAAAGAGGTTTTATGGTTAGAGTAAAGGATATGTTGACCACAAACAAAGAGATGTTTTTACCAAGTAAAGATAAATCTCAGGAAAAGCATAGGCAAACAAAAAACATGTTTTTAACCAAGGAAGAAGAATTTTCCACCGCAAGAAAACAGAAAAACAACTTTAAGCTTAAACTGTAACATAATATGGTAATGACAATAGTTTTGATAGGCCACAGAGGTATTGCTAAAAGTATTGTGTGTATCCTGATTGGTTGTTATGTATTAAGATGCTCAGTAAAGAAAAACTATATAATGTATTGTATCCAGAACTAAGGGGGCTTCAGGCTTGCCTGTAAGCTGTAGCTGGCAGCTTTTAGGCTTGGCTCTGTCACCCATGACCCAGGACTGCTGTAACATCATCTATGCAATAAACAGCATTTTGGAAAGAGCTGCCTGTCGTCCCCACATCTCTCGTTACAGCTCCTATTCTGAGGGGTTCAGGAGTTCTCTAATCCCACAATACGGGCAGGACTTCAGAGGTAGAAAAAATACTGCCCCTTCCTCTCAGATACTGGCTATTTGTTTAGGTATTCTGTTCTCTGTGCTTAAATACAAGTGCCAGCGAGACTGTCACAAACAGCAGATATAAGGCCATGGTCATTTTTAGTGGCTCAGTGTTGTGCCCTCTGTGTGTAAAGGTGCAGGCCATGGCTGCCATATGGAGGAATAGAAAATACAATCAAGCCAGATCTCTGCCTCTGAAGATTATGTTAAATTGCTGTAGTTTATTACCTTCACCAGGTCATAGCCACCTAATTCTGTGGGCTGGAACTTTGACCAATAATTTATATGCTGGAGTCTATTAGTGTTCAGATGTCTTCTCAAGTTTCAGTTCAGTAATCCAAAACTTGTTAAATTATTGCTTCTCAATGTTTTGTGTTGTATTTCTTAGGCAGAATGTGCACTTGGCAGTTCATGCTGAGAACTTCAAATCAGAAATTGTTAGTGTGAAGGAGATGCGGGATATCTGGTCGTGGATCCCAGAGCGATTTGCACTGTGCCAGCCTCTCCTGCTTTTCACCACCTTGGAACATGGCTGTAGTCTAAGCAGGTAAGGAAAGCATTCCTCTCTTCTCTACTCCAGGGCATAAAGGAGCAACTGGTGAAGTGTTTGCTGGAGTGACAAATAGGCCGTGCTTAGTCAGAACTTGATCTGAAGAATATCATTAACGATGGAATATAAATGTGACAAATTCCTGTTGCCTACAGCATTTGACTGGGATATTTCCTATACCAGAATGTTTTGAACTGTTCAAGATCAATTGGAAAAGTCAAACTTGGATCAGTTCACAGATTCCGCACGTCTGAATCTGGCTCCTTAAGGGTTTGAATGGTTTAACTCAGTGGCTGGTCTGTGGGCACTTTTGATAGATAATCACATTCAAACTGATCCAAGGAAAAAGAGAACTGGAAACTGGAAATTACCTATGAATCTGATTTTTTTTTTCAGTGAGACAAACTAGATATGAGTTATCCTTGCACTTGGTACAGGAGACTATAACCCTATAGCTCCTACTAATGACTTTGCCATCAGCAGTTGAAGTACTAGTGACCTGCTCTCCCAGCCTTATATGCCTATGAGGAAAAGCAAAAGCAAGCAAAGAGAATGCATCACAATTAATTTCCATGAAGACCTAAAGCCCTTCAGACATGGCCATCAGTCCTCTAGGTTGTTTTACAATCCTTTAGGTTGTTTCAATTCAAAATGCTGTAAAATGCTGCAGTTGATCTAGGTAAGCTTCTAGTTATTCTTCAGAGACATAAACTGTACAGAGGACTGAATAGAGAACAACTGCTTGATAGTATTCGTTTGCACTCAGCTGTATTATCTACATGGACTGTATAAAGTATTTGCAGGAATATTCTTAGTCTTCAGGTGTTTTTTTGCCATGGCATCAGTTGGAGAAGGAGGCAGTGCCTGACATTGAGGAGGAAAGGAGCTGCAGTTGGTGGCAGTCAAGTGCTCACTTTGTTGTGCTCTGCACTTCAGGTTCTATTCCCATAGTGAGGGACACGAACCAACTCTGCTTCTCATCAAGACAACAGCAAAAGAGGTGAGTGAGGTGAAAGACAAGTGATTAAATTGGGGTTTGGGCAGTGTGTAATGCTATGTTGCAACACACAGCTGTTTATAATAAAATGAATAAGCAAAGTTTGGCCTTTGTTTTTTTAAGAATCCATGCTTTAAATTATTCTATTTGTTGGTTATAGGGTTATACATTCTTGGGCAGACCTAGCGAACCAGGTCTTGGTTAACTGCGTTTTCCCTTGCAAGTATTGTGGGGTGATGGACTACAGTAGCTCATTTTGCTCTTGGACACACTCTGAAATGCAGAATCAGAGGAACATAGTGGGAATTGTGCTAAAGTTATGATTCAGAGAAGATATTTTCATTTTCTCAAGGATATGAGGAGCAAAAGTAGCAGAATTTAAATAATATGAATAATGTTGGACTGCATGATGTGAAAACAAAAGCCTTAGCTTCATCTTGTTCTTCATTGGGAAAAAAATAAGCCAAGGAAGCTCTGAGAACCTGTGGAGGAGTGCACACAGATCCCTTATTTCTCCTCCTGGGTGTGACAATATTGGACAGCATAATGTGAAAACAGCAACATGCTTATTTAAAAAATTAATACATAAAACAAGAAGTCGTCCCAGAATTTTCTCAGGAGGGCACACAGGAACTTCCTGTAATGGTGTTGTTGTCTGTGCCACTGTACATTACCTGAAAGTATTCTGTATATAGCATTAAGCTGGTATTGCAGCCTGTGGGCTTTATTCCTGCCTATGTCTCTGCAGGATGACTGTCCATGAACAAGGCCATTTCTACTCTTATTTACATCTACCTAATACTCACCCAGGCCATTACATAGTTCTGCGTGTGATTTCTGGCCATTCAGGCCTGTGTTGAGAGGCCAGTGGCTTATGGAATGCCCCTGGTGTCTAAATGGTAGAGGGGGGAAACAGTTATTTGCTTCTTATCTTGGAGCCTGTCAAAAAAACTGGGAAAAAATATGGGGGAGTTTGTTTTGTGCTTATGGATTTGGAGGGTTTTTGCAAAGGGTTGTTCATCCTTTATTCGTATGTTGATAGTTAACTTTTAGAATGAAGAATATTTGCCTTCTGATTTTCTGCCTCATACCCATCAGGCATATCACACCAAATGGACTTCTGGGTCATTTAGATTTAATTCTAAATCTAAATTTAGATTTAAATCTAAATACAAATTTATCTATATAAAACAAATCTGATCTTCAATAATTTTGTCCTAGAAGCTCTGCTTCTAATGCTCATGGAGGCCAAACAGCAAATATACCTTAGAACAATTCTGTATAATCATAATTGTTTTTCTAGTTTCTGGGGGGAAAAAAGGCAGATGCTTTCATCCCATTCTTGGAGCTTCATTTTTTCCTCTGTGTGCACTTGGCAGGGATGTGTATTTCTGGTAGCAAAAAATTCTAGTGCAAACACGACTACCAAGATCAGCTCAGCCCTCAAAGGGTGCTTCTCTTTACTGGAGACTAGTGACTCCCATGTGCTTTGAGTGGCTGCTCTAAATATCTGAGCTAGTTCAGCATTTGCTTAGCTAAGCTGGCTTTAACCTACACTTTGAAATGTTAGAAAGCCACCAAGGCCACTGTTTGACCAAAAAGTGTTCAGGCGGAGCTGCTCGTACTGTAACTTGGGACAGCACTGCTGCTTTGGTTGCCAAAGTGAGGGAGTGGGAGTCAGGCTGTACAGGCCTGGAGTGATCTATGGTTTGGTACCTGGGTTGTGATAGAAAATTTCTTCCTTAAGGCATCAGAGGTATGAAATAATTTATGACGCTCTTGGAATTTAGAAGTAACCACTGGTGGATTAAAGCAGTTTAAATCTGTCTTTAGATGTATGTACTTGTTCTGCTTTAATCCACTGGTATAGAGACTCTGAAACTCAAACTAAAGTAAAGCATGCAGTTTTGGCCTCTGAAATGTCAGTATCAGTGGGTTTAACACACTTTCTCCTTCAATGGGAAGCCTGACTGTGCTGTCTGTGCCAGGTCTGTGGGGCTTACCTGTCCACTGACTGGAGCGAGCGCCGGCGAGGAGGGAACAAGCTGAGTTTCTTTGGAACTGGGGAGTGCTTTGTGTTTAGGGTGAGTAAAATTTTCTTGTTGCTGCCCAATACCAAGAAAGACCGACTGTACTGGTTAACTATCATCTTCCTTCCACTTAAAGAGGCTGGATTACATGCCTTTCTAAACTTTATAAAGTTTATTGAACTCTTAATGTGGAGAAAAAAATTTACTTTTAAGTTTTGTGGTGACTCTTTTTCTCCACTTGCAACCAACATTTTCTTGAAAGATCATAGAATCATCAAGGTTGAAAAAGACCTTTAGGATCATGAAGTCCAATCACCAACCCAGAGCTACCATCAGGTCCACTAGTAAACTATGTTGCCAAGTGCCACATCCACACATTTTTTGAATACTTCTAACGATGGTGTTATGGTTTCACACTGGCCAAATGCCAGGCACCCACGAAAGCCACTCATTCGCCCCCTCCTGCTACAGCTGGGCAGAGGAGAGAAAATTTAACAAAGGATTCATGAGTTTCCCAGTTCTTAGATTGGGAAAAAACACTCCAGTGGCAAAATAGGCTCAACTTAAGAGATATAGGGTGAATTTATTACTAACAAGATCAGAGCAGGAAAATGAGAAGTAAAATAAGCTCTTAAAAACACCTTTTTCACCCCAGCCCATCCCTCCTTCTCACCAATGGTGCAGGGAGACAGAGGCCAGGGGTTTTCTTCCACTACTCAGGGAGAGGAGTCCATCCTCTGTGAGACTGTGGGGTCCCTCCCACAGGAGACAGTTCTCCATGAACTTCTCCAGCATGGTTCCAACCTCACAAGCAGCGGCTCCCTGGGACCTGCTGCAACATAAGCCCCTCCCATGGGCAAACAGTCCTCCCAAAACTGCTGCAGCGTGGGGTCACTCTTCCATGAGGTACAGTCCTCCAAGGACAGGCTGCTCCAGCCTGGAAGCAGGGCCCCTTCTCTCCACTGGGTCTCCCATGGGCTCACAGCCTCCTCTAGGCACCCACCCACTCTGGCATGGGCACCTCCCCCACGGGCTGTGGGTGGATCTCTGCATCCCCTGTGGATCCCCATGGGCTGCAGGGGCACAGCTGCTTCACCATGGTCATCACCAGAGCCTGCAGAGGAATCTCAGCTCCTGTGCCTGGAGCACCCTCTCCCCCTCCTTCATTATCACAGAGGCATTACCGCCATTTCTAATTGATCCAGCCCTGGCCAGCAGCATGTCCATCTTCAGAGCCATCAGGGATTGGCTCTGCCAGACATGGTGGAAGCTTCCAGCAGCTTCTCACAGAAGCCACCTCTGTGGCCCCTCCACTACCAACAACCAGCCCATGCAAAACCGACACAGATGGTCACTCTATACCTTTTCTGGGCAGCCTTTGCCAGTGCCTGACAACCATTTCAGTGCAGAAATTTTCACAATATCCAATCTAAACCTTCCCAGGCACAACTTGAGGCCGTTTCCTCTTGTCTGTCTCTTGTTAACTGGGAGCAGAGCCTTACCCCAACTGGCTCCACCCTCCTTTTATGCAGTTGTAGAGAAAGATGATCTAGAGATGAGAGATGTAATAAGGTAACTCGAAAGTTATTGTGTCATCTCTTCAACCACCTAAAAAGCAAAGGAATAAAGGGTAACATCTGGCCTAAAAGAAATGTTGATCCAAGCTTTACTGCTGACTCTGCAGGTAGAGACTGAGGGGCTGGAATGTTCTTTTCTGAGCAGAGCTCTGTGTAGTGTGTGTACACTAATGTCAGCTCTCCCCTTCTCTGCCTCTCTGCAGCTGCAGCCAGAAGTGGAACGCTACGAGTGGGTGATCATAAAACACCCAGAACTAGCCTCGACTGGATCAGAGACAGAAAACCATGCCCAACCAGCTTCCAGTACCCTTTCCTCCAGCAGCATCCCCTCAGATCGCCTTTCTCCCTTCTTAGCAGCTAGGCACTTCAACTTGCCTTCCAAAACAGCCTCCATGTTCATGGCTGGCAGCAGCGAGTGCATCATTGTAGGTGAGTCAGTGTGAGAATTCGAGCACAGATCCTACCCCAGCTCTTCCTGTCCACCTTAGATACATAGTAAATACACCTGACCCCTTTATCTATTTCAGTATCACTACAGGTAGAGATAAAATTGCCCAAAATGTCATTTCCCAACCAAAATTTTCTGTGGGAATACCTGCGTACAAGCATTTTGGAGAAGAGAATAACTCATGACTTTCAATACGGCCATTCCTTCATACTGCCTAATTCACAATGAGAAGTAGTTCTCAAAAAGGAGCTTACTTTGCATCGAGGCTTTTGAAACACAGAGTAAACTATAAAACATGTTAATTTTCCAGGAACTTTATTGGATCTGTGGTGCTGCTGACTTTGGCAAAAGTCTGCTTAGTAAAGTTGTCACTTAAATGGGATTTACAAGAAACAGATATAAAATCATAGCTGTCATTTTCCCAAAAGTCTTTACTTGACACCTGTTAGGAGAGCAACTGGCCTATAATTTCGTCTATAATGTCAAGTGATGGCTGATTTCCCACTTAGCAGCATGTGCTCTAATCATAAAATCATGGAATTGTTTATGTTGGAAAAGCCCTCTAAGACCATCAAGTCCAACCTTTACCCCAGTTCTGCCAGGGTCACCACTAACCCATGTCCCCAGGTGCCACATCTACATGGTTTTTGAACACTTCCAGGGATGGTGACTCCACCACTGCCCTGGGTAGCCTGTTCCAATGCCTGACCCCCCGTTTCAGTGCAGAAATTTTCCCAATATCCAACCTAAATCTTCCCTGGCGGTTCAGGCATTTTCCTCTTGTCCTGTCACTTGTTCCCTGGAAGCAGAGCCCAACCCCACCAGGTCCCACCTGCCTTTCGGGGAGGTGTAGAGTGTGGTGTGTCCCGCCAGCTCTTCCTATCAGCCTTAGGTAAGGGAGTCACTTATATTTACCATATAGTACACTATGGGTGGTAATAAGAGAGATACAGGCTTGGGTAGTAGATACACAGAAGTGATGTTGTAGACAGCTCCAGCTGTGGACCAGAATTCCCACCCTTTTGATTCTTCAGATGGCTTTAGTGACTGTTCTTTGATGGTTGCCCAATACGCAATAGAGAATCTTCCCTTTTGTTCTCCTAATACACTTCTAACTTTATTTCACTTCTCTGCATTTTCTGACTGAAAACTCTGTGAACCTTGACATAGCCCCACAGATAACCAAAATGCTTTCAACTCTTACATGTTTTGTAGTGGTTTAGAAGACTAAGCCACTGCTGTTACATACTGATCTTGTTCTTCTCCCAGCTTTGATTTTTGACTGCTAACAGAATTATTTGGTTTTCCTTTACTATAGAAAAATTTGTAGTTGTAGCTTCCAATATCCTCCAGCACTGAGCTGAAATACAAATCTTAAATGCAGGTAGTTTTTGTTCTTACTGAGTTGCATTACTTCCATTTATTATTATTAAAATAAATTATCCAGTTCTGGTACTGTCATTCAAAACCTATACATCTGATCGTATACTGTTACATCTGAAGATAGCAAGCAGACATTGCTGAGGGCTTCCAGTTGTTCCCCATGGGAAAAGCACTAAAGTCTTTGTACATCTGTTTCTCATGCCAAGAAATGCAGAGACATCCTCACCCTGTCTTTGTCTCTTCCAGGAGGTGGTGATGGCCAGGCTCTGTATCTTGATGCAGATCTGAACCACGGGAGAACCAGCCATTGCAACACTTTCAATAACCAGCCACTGTGCTCTGAGAGCTTCCAGATCTCCATCCTGGAGGTGTGGGGTTTCAGGGACACCATGAATGGTTGATGTGACTATCATTAATCAGCTAGTTTTTCAGTTGTCCAAGGTAAATTCTGATACAGGAGCTAAGTTAGAACGTCCTTTCGGGTGGGCTCAGTGCTCTGAGACATTCTTAAGTAGTACACTTGGATGCAGGCCTAGTTGTTTGCTCTTATTTTATTTAAGACAGGTCAAGGTGAAGTAATGCATCTGGTTAACTGCTTGTCCCTTTACCTCTAGAGATCTGTATTCAGGGACTGTTGGTAAAAATGAAAATGTGATGAGTTCAGAGCCATGCTAGATGGATACAGGTCCAAATCATGGGATAGGTTTGAGTCTGCAGTTCCTAAGAGGCACAGCCCTGGCTGAGCTGTGCTGCAGAGCTCTGAGCCACTGTCACCAGTACCTAGCTTGAGCCAGGAATATCAAATGTCTCCTCACAGGGAACACTGGTGACCTCAGATTTTACATAGAACAGCAGTTCATAAAATCATTGCCCTCCTATGAGCAGACGTTGTGAAGACAAACCTGTACCATTAAGAAGTTATGAAGCTCTTCATTCACACCAGAACCATGATTGCTGATCTTCTTGTACCAAAACCTTTGACATGTTCCAGTTGCATATGTTTGAGCAATCTGCCTCTGAGAAAGGCATCCAGGCTGGACAGTGATATCTCCAAGTCTTGATTTTGTTTACATTCCTATTGCGTATCAGTATGATGACTTCAGAGTGACTCCCTGTGTCAGGCAGCTGAAAGCCAGAGAGTATCTGCAGTGCTCAGAAATGTTCCTTTCCTCATCTTTCCTGGCAGCTGAAATGAAGCTTTAAATCTGAAAATAACTGTGTTGATATCCCTGTGTGTTTGGGGGATTAGACATGGCGATAACAGGAGCTTAATCCTCTCTCCACAAGTAAAGAAAGGAAGGCAGGAGGCAGATCTGGGAGAGAATGAGTTTCCCAGGAGAACTGAAAGCAACACTGTTTCTCCAGATGTCTTCCCAGTGATGAGATCCCTCCTGAGAAGGTAACATTTTTCTTCCTGTATATTCTGGTATTGTTTGGGTGATGCAATGAGGCTTTGCTCATTCTTGAGCATTCCTACGTTCTCTGCAGGCGTGTCCTGTGGCATGTGATGTGTGGAGGCAATTCCCCAGAATCTTTATCCAAAAATTGCCCTATCTCTTGTGGAACTTCTCCCACATGAAGCACAAATACATAAACATCAGTGAGAAGTCCAGAGCATACACGAAGATGCTCAGAGCTTCAGTGAGTAACTCACTAGTAAGATTTATCACAACAGGGAAAATGAAGGGAAAGAGAAATTGCTGCTTTTCTTAACAGTTCACTCTAAAAAATAGCTGTATGTGGGTTTGCTACTTAATGTTATTGCTACTTAAGCTTGAAGTTCATTAAAAGGAAAAATATGAATGAATAATGTTAAAAGTTAGGCTGGATAGGGTCACATTCCTATTCAGAGGTCAGAGGTGAGTTTTGGGTCATGTTGGCTTGTCCAGCTTGCCAGCCATGACAGTACCTCATGGCTTGGTGAAGAGTTGCTTCTTGCAGAGTATGTCAATAAACTTGGCAAAAATAAGATTTCCTTTTTAAGGTGCCATTTTGAATTTTTGTCAAAATAACTCTCAAAAATTAGCCTATGTGCAGAACAGTTCAAGATGTCTTTCGCACCATTTGTATTTGCAGTTGGATTCTCTCACCCTGTCTGAAAGTCAGCATTGGGCCTCCCTTTCTCCTTCCCACACAGTGAGTTCTGCCCAGTTGTCTTCACAGATTTACCATAAGCTTGATTGAACTGCAAGATACATTTTGATGTGGAAGAACTCAGTCATATCTGGCTTTTTGCAAACACTGGCTGATGCCGCCTTCTATTTTTCCAAGCCACCCATGTCACTTTGCCCATGCAAGTATCCCACAAGCTTCCTCAAACAAAAGAAATCACTCAGAAAATACAAGTTCCCCTTAGTGTAGGTGGAATTTCCATTTGGTTTGCATCTCCTCTTTTGAGCTTGTCTGAGAAGGTATCCTTGGGAACAAAAAACAACTCAAAAACACAAGAGTATTAATTTCCAGCTTGTTGTCAGAAATTCCTTGGAGCTGTGTGTTGGTAGGATTTATGAGAGTGTAATGTTCTACTGCAAATGAATACATTTTATGTGCAAAAACTTGGCTGCATCTGGCAGTGTGATGGGATTTCCTCGCTCCCATCCCTGCCGGGTGCAACTATGTCAATACCTTGTCTTAAACCATATCTAAGAAACATTCCTCAGAAATATATTCCTTTCCTTGCTCAGTTCTTGATGCACAGTGATTTGGGTGTTTGGAATCTGAAATAACTCCTGGTTGCTCGGAAACTTGTCATAGGGTATCTGTGTGAGAATCCAAGGAGCAGTACTGGACGCCAGACACGGGACTGGTTTGTCTTGATAAAGCACTGCTCTGCCACAGCCACCCTGTGGGACTGGTCTGTGTGGTTTGAACTGGAATAGCCTGGCTGAGCAAGAAGCTGCAATAATCCAGGGAGAGCAGTTCTACAGTACGGCAGCAACTTCACACAATCCTTGTGTTCAGTAAAAATGGATATCCTTGTCATGTGCAAATCCTCATCCATCATTCCTGTTGTGGTTGTGAGACACCTTAGAACAGCATTTTGACTTGGTCATCTTTCCAGTAGCAAAGAGGCATTTTTCCTGTCTGTGTAGTTAATTATTTAAGTTAATACAGTTGCTGACCAACTGTATATCCAAGTTGAAACCCTTTGTTTCATGCAAAGCCCTTGAGATGGAGGCCACAGGCCGGTTTTGAAGACAATGACTACAATGTACACCTTATCAGAAAGTGAAGTTATCTCAAGTATTCCAGCCATGAAGTGCTTTAGTCGGTTGTTACTTGCAGCTCTGAACAGCTGTTGAAGTAGGTTGTAATCCCTGCTTGTGGTCCTGCTGGCAGCAGTAAGAGTGTCAGAGTCACGGGATGGGCTTGGGTCAGAGCTGCAGGCTGGACGTTGGTCACCACAGTTCTGCAAGAGCGTCTGTGCTTTCCTGAGAAGCTGCTTTTTGCTTTGTCATATTCCTTGAAGGCAGAAAAGATTAGAAACTCCTGACATTAGAAACCTGACTTGACTGTAAATGGCAACCAAGCTGTTTGCAGGCCACAGAAACTGCATCCAGCTGCAGCCAGGCTGGACAGACTTCACTGCACCTGAGTTGTCTTTCCTGCAGCTCCTGCACTTTGGCACGCTCTATTTTCTGGTGCAGCACGTTAATCAACCTCCTGTTAATATAGGCAAATTAGCAAAGGGAAGGGAAAAATTCTCATTTCCTCTCTGGTGACATATCTGAAGTCAAAATGGAGTGGGGGCCAGTACTATTCTTTGAAAAGTTAAACCATGCCAAGAGAGATCTGTGGTGACCCATAGAGGGGTGACATGTGCAGATCCATCAACTGCTCTTCATGTCTGTGTATTGAAATTATGTACTTTGTCCTTGGAAATTCATCCTCATTTTTGGTGGGGTGTGATCTCTTCTGCCCATGGGGACACTGATGCCACAGCCAGGAGCTGACCCACAACCGTGGCACTGTGAGAGCTCAGGTCCTGGGAGTGACACTGAGTCAGGCTGTTGGGTACAGCCAAGGCGTGGGCACCTGGCTGTTCTGCAGCTCTGTCATGAATTTCAGACTATTCAGTCTGGTTGAGTGTGTGTGTACTATTTGGGGGTGATGTTTCTTCAGATGAGTGGTGATGTGCTGCTGAATTGGTTTTCTGACCTATTTTGGAATCACTGCCCTACGTCAATGGTATTTTTGTCACTGTGCAGAATCTTGGATTATATTAAAATATTTGACTGTGGAGGCTGCTGGCTTTGTCCTTTGTTCTGGTCTTTTCCTTCCCATAGAGCTCATAGCAAAAGGCACCCTGAAACTGAAGGAAACCCTGGAGCATGTGTTCTCTGACAGAACTCTCACTGTGGTGAGGTGGTTACACGGTTCCTGATTATTTCAGATCTCACAAGACTTCCCCTGAGATCAGGTGCCAAACTGACTGTGAAGTCTCTAGATAACAAATTCTGACATGAGCCTTCTTCCCTTTGCAGGGCCAGGAAGCATGGTTTGCCCCAGCCCAGCCTAGGTTTAAAATGGAGGTTAGGGGTGTATTCTGGCCACCAGCACCTGTAAGCTGCAATCAGACCATGTAGTGACCAAGAATGTAAAGGAAAAAAGTGGAATTTCATGAAATTTGGGGGTTTAAACAAACTGCTGTCAGGCCAAAGAGATTTGGGTACTTCCCTTCAAAAAAAACCCACCCCTCCATATCCACCTCATACACAAATCTGGCCTTCCCGTGCTGCTGTACATTTCCAAGAGCAGAGCTGTGGTTTAAGGCAATGCAGTGTGGAAAAGGGATTGCTGAGCTGGCAGAAACAATTCCCAGATGATTCATTCTCCAGCCAGCTCTGCACTGCCAGGTTTTGCTGCACAGGAAGCCCGTGGCCGCTAGAGGTTCCTCTCAGCCTGGTCCTGTGCCTCTGTCACCAGTAAATCCATCCTTGCAATCCAAAAGGGCTTTTTCACATGGTTTTCAAAGGTGACCTGAACCTTAAATACCATAAATCAGAATTTTACAACTCCCTTAAAGGCTGTAAACTTAATCATGAAGGTGCTTAGTAGCAGGAAAGTGTAAGTGAGGGATCGTGAGGAGCTGAGCAGTGCAGGCAGCTGTTTTGGGACCTCACAACTAGCTGCTGTAAATCCGGTGACTGAGACCTGAGAGGGGGGTGTGCTTGATTGCATCAGGCAGCAGAAGCTTGATGTCCTGCCTAGAAGGTGTGATGGTGGGATGATGGATGATGTCTCAGGAATGGTAGCAGTTGCGGGAGCCTGAACTGGAAAAGGAAGCCTGAGCTGTGTCTTGCCATGCTGCTGCAGTGTGAGAAGAGACTGATGTTTGCCAGTCTTTTTTTTTCTGGATTTTCTGTACAGGCTTTTATGTAATGTAAATGTCTCAGAGACACCTGCGTCTTTGCGAGATGTTTTATAACCAGCTGTGGCACAACATTGCCTCTGGCAGCAAATATAAAGGGTTTTCTGCCTTGTCAAGCCCCTCATTAGGTGTTTCCAGCTCTGCCCTGCTATTGCCCTTCCCAAGCACTGCTTTGGGCTGCAGAGCCTGTGCCTGAGCCTCTGAGATGGTTGTGGCTCCACTCCTTAGCTGTACTCTGGTGACATAGGCTGCTGCTGACTGATTCTGGACCACACAAACAGCTCTTGGGTGGAGCTGGGTACAGACTTCAGCTGGGGAAAAGTGTTTGTTCCTGCTTTGCAAACCTGCAGCTGGCGGCTGCTGCTGGGCAAGGGTAGATAAGGCACCAGGACTGTTGGCACTGTCCTGAACCCAGGGATGCACCTCCCATTGCTGACACAGCTTCAGTCCATGGCTTGCATGTTTAGTCACCTCCCTTTCCGTGGTTAAATGTCCTCCAGAGTTATGGTATGCCCTCCACATGTCATTGACTGAAGGGTTTCTCACAGAGCTCGTCCTTGTGATCCCTCAGCCTTGAGATAAAGGAGGCAGGTCTGGAATCCCATGAGGAAAAGTGCAAGCCCAGCAAGCCAGTGATCAGTACTGCATCCTCCCAGCCTGCGTGATGCTGGATCCTCTGTCCCATAAATGACTGGGAGTACACATTTTTGATTCGTGAGCATTCCAGAGCAGCACTGGTGTTGGCTGCACCAGCTCAGCAGCCCAGCTGGCTGCAGCCAGAACTCTCCCACTGGCAGTGGTTGGGGCACAGTCTGTTCTCACCCTTAAATGTCCTCCTTATGCTGAAATCCTCCTCCTTAAACTTCTCCAGATTTATGTGAAGACCCACTTTTTCCCCCTCACTCTATAAAGCTCTTGCCTGTACAGGGAGCCAGTCCCTCTCCTAGAACAATTTTTTTTTCCTTTTGCATCCT